>JBAMYA010114483.1:0-18944 GCA_037176975.1 Arrhamphus sclerolepis
CATCCTTTCATTACATCCAGCTGGACTTTACAATATGTTTAGATGGAAAAAGTGGGACCCCCCCCCCCCCGTCTACACAATGAATGGTTGCGACGTCTATAGATAGGTAGATATATAATTGGTAAAGTTGTGGATGACACTGAAAAGTCATTAAAAAGAGGGTCATCAAATCCACAAAACTCATTCTGTTCTTGCTCAGAATGAAAGGAACACTAGCGTCCAACTTTTGCCCAGTAGATGCAAGTTTAGCATATGTGTCCATGTATTTGATAGTTTCCCATTGCTACTGCACCAGTATTTCATTACTAAGTAAAGCATGACCTAATTAGGTTTTGATTCAAAATCCACATGAACATGAGAAAGGCTCTTTGACAAACTGATGTTGTCGGGCACGGCTAACTGGAAACTGAGAAACTGAGCTGCATCACTCTGCAGAGTTCTGTCTCCAGAAGAGATGGATGGTCTGATGGATACTGAGGTGGAGAAGTTGAACTGTGTTTTTCCTCTGTGCTGAAGAGCGCTTGTGTGAGTGAGCCAGGAGGGGCACAAAATAGCTTTCAGTCCCCAAGAGGAGTCATTCTACAAGGTCACTTCATTGCCCTGGGCCATAGTGCGTGAAACTAAGTGTCCATACGCTTCCTGCCTGCCCCCTCTCTCTCCTTTCTGTCTTTTTCTGCCTGTCTGTCTCATTCTGATTTTCCTTCCCTATCTTTAATGACTTACACAGGCCTCTGTATGAGGTCTCTGTAGCAAGACTAGAGTTTGTGTGCTAACGAACCCCCAAGCTAATTGGAATTGCAGCCAAGCTGGCCGCTCTCCTCATTTCCTTGCCATTTTCCTCCACTTGGACAAACACAATTTCACCCCTCAACCCGTGCAGAATTAATCCAGTTAATGTTCAGCACAGGATGAATAATAGCCACTTATCTGCTGGGAACATGGGTACAGAGGGGCTCTTGGGTGGAGTATCCCCCCGCCTCATGTCATATCAAATCTGCTTTCTGGGAAGAATAATTGGGCCAAAGTACTGCTAGGTCGCAGTAAGTGGTTGGTATAGTTCAAACTTTTATACACAGGAAAACTCTGTCCTTGTCTTTTCTATCTGGATGCACGTGTTCACTTCAGTCTAAACTCTACACAGCATGAAAGCAGTTATTTAGCAGCAACAAAAACGAATCAGCCCAAATTTACCAGGACTCTCTGCAGTGATTCAGAACTTACCCGTCTTTCCCCAAATTGTGCCATCTGAGTTGTGTTTTCATCTAATCATGAAGTGAATTCAGAGTGAACTTTTGAAGTCACTTTATAAAAGACAGCTCACCAGGCCTGTTTCCACTATCCAGTTTGGAGCAAATAAACTGGGCCTCAGAGTGTGATCCTCACATGGCAGTATAGGCTACGTTTCACGTGGTTGTAATAAACAGTCAAGAAGTCACAAAGAAAAAACAAAGACACAAAACAAAACTTGTCACTTTGGTCATATAAAAGAAAAAATGATTTTTTTTTAATTAAATTTATTTTCAGTTGGATACACTGTCATGTGACTGTTGCCATGTTCAGAAGAAACAGCTGATCGTTCATGTGATCAAGCATGCTGGTAACATGTTTGCTGCAGTCTCATTGGGACAAGTTATTCATATCTGTGTGTACATCAACTACTGAATGTAATTTCCTGGTTTCTCTATAAAAAGCAAGAGTTGAAATGAAAACTACCAGCATTGACTTTTCAGGACACTAATCGGAGAGGTGAAGGTGAAAATGAGGCACATTTTGGGCTTAACACACACACAGAGATATGTAAGCAGGGGTCCACACACACTCAGAAACCGAGTCGGTAGAGTACTAGTTAGAACTTTGCTTTAAAAACAGGAAGGTTCCTGTCACTCAGACGTCTGTGCTGTCAGCTGTTGGGGTCCCAGCTGCCTTATGTGTTATTGGGGTGATAGCCATCAGCATTTTCTAAATGAAAGGAGAGGAGACCAGCATTAATTAAATAAATAAATAAATAATCAGATCGAGAGACAATGTTAGGAAGATACATTTTTTTGTTTTTATGTCAAGACCATTTTCCTGACCATATCAGAAGATGTATATAAAAAAAAACTTCTTCTGGTTAGTTATGACAGATGTTCTAGCAGGATAGGATTCTTTGAGCCTGTTAGACTTGCATACTTGAGATAGGCTCTCAGCTCTAGGCAACATGTATTTACAATATTGCTCATCCTGTGCTTTGATAAAGAAAAAAGCTAATATGTTTATGTCCATGCTTTGGAAGGGAGGAAACCCTTTTGGTTATTTCAGATAGTTAGCCAAACAGTGGTTCTGTTTGCATCCTAGAAGCCCATGCAGACAATGCTGCACGAAGCAGATCTTAAGCATATCTCCTAAGCTGTCCTCAGGACTTTTATTCAGTCCTCTTGTGGCATTTGAAACATTTTACTGTAGGTAGCGTGGTTTGGGAGCAGTTTTATTGGGAAAAGGAATGAATTATTGAGAGAAGTGGCAGGACCTAAACCAGCTGTTTTGTGGTTGCTCTGAGTGACTGACGTTGTCACTTAGGGCTCCTTGTAAAATCGTGTGGATAGGCCCCTAAGTACAGACTAAGCTCTGACTGATAACTGTTTGTAAAGAGACGGCAATTATACATATTTACATATGAGCTTCGGCCTGGGCGCAAGTGAGAGGAGAATCTGAAAGACGGCATTCACCAAAAGAAAAAAAAAAAAAGAGTGGGGCTTCAGTCTGCAGGGAAGCCAGAGCAACGGTACCTGAAATGTGAAGACAGACCATGGCGCTGTTAAAAGTTAAATTCAGAGCAGCAGCGTAGAGGGGGAAAAAAATGCAGAAAGGCACGAGGATCTCTCCCTTTTCTTAACTACTATTTCACTAACTGACAGCAGCAGTTTTTACACAGATCCTCATTGAATTACTCTACCATGTTTTCCATCAAAGCAACTGTTTAGTCGCTTTCACATGTGCTAAAGCCATGAAATTTTTCAGTCTTTTCTTATTTCTCACTGAGAGCACAAGCCCACTGGAGAATTTTGGGCTATGAAGTACTTCTGTGAAGAACATATTTAGTTTGGACTTGATTATCTCTAGAAAATGAGTGTTTGTCTGTGAATATTCCTTTAAATGCATCAGATAAACCCAGAACTAAGTTGCTTTATACATTAGTACTAATTACTACTTACATTGCTATGAATAATTGTGCTAATTATGTTAATTGTTTATAAATGATAGAGGAGCTAAATATTTAAACTTGTTGATTGTATCAATCAGTCCTCTGCCTCTTATTTCCCTTTGGCTGACTACTGGTTACAGCAAAATCTGAAGTGACAAAACTCCTCATAGCCAAATTCAGCTAGAGCACAAAAGATGGCATGTTTTATTTTCAACAAAATAAAGAAAACAAATATATAGTTGACTGTATACATGTCAGGCTGACATGTTAGTATGAATGGAAGAAGTGCTTTTTTTTAATGCACTGACTGGATTTTAAGGATCCTGCTAAATTGGATTTTTCTTCCTTCTTTTTTTTCTTCTTATTTCAGTTGATTTTCATTGGTCTGTAATTCTTTTGTCTTCTCTCTACCTAATGCCAGCTTCTTATGTTAAACGGCACTGTTGTGTTTACAAGGACTGACCTCACCATGTGCCTGTGCAGGTCAGCTTCCTGCTGCTCCTCCATCTCCTCCCAGTCTCTCCTCGTCTCACTTGCAAATTTCTGCCAGAAAACCAGTCATTCAGGCTGCTAATTACACCCATGTTGGGATTCTGACTTGCTGACATCACACCAGGATATTAGTATGCAGGGAGCAAAAAAGAAAGTGGAGAGGTTGCATGAAGCTCACTGGAAAGAGCCCAGAATTAGACAGGAAGTTAAACAACTTGCCTTCAAACAAAAGCTATGCTTAATAAAGACTACAATGGCTGTCAGTGACACTTTCTTGGATTTCTACAACATTCTTGCCAACTATGTACAATATTCCAACCTTTACAACATTCTGTGAAGATGTAAACAAACATACATTTACAGTCATTTCCATGTGGCTCATTTTTTAGCTGTTTTGCACACAGCCCACATCTGTAATAGCAGTAATTTGGCAGCCTAAAACAACAACAACATGCAAAAGACACTTCCCCTGACCAGTTTATCACTGTCTGCTGACAGCGGCTAGTGACTGAATTGTCACGGGTGTGTGTGAAAAGATGGATCCAAAAGCAGACCTTGGCAACATACAAACAGTTCAATCTACAAAAAGCCCTTCGAGAGTAGGGCAGAGCCAGAGTCATCAGCAAAGTTAGTCCATGAGCCAAGAAGACAGAATATACATCCAGCAGACATGCAAATCCACAAGTTACTCAGAGCAATCCAAGAATGTGCAGTGGGTCAGTAATTCCAAAGACACAGTCCAATAATCCAGGTAGAGATGCAGAAACTATATCCAAGAGGCAGGTCATGAGAATAGAAGCATGGTCAGAACAGATCCGCTCAGGCAGACTTACAAAATGTCTGAAAAGACTCAGGGCAGCTCATTATTCAACACGAGGCACACCTATGCATACATGAAGGAGAGGGGAGACGAGGCACCAGACAGCAGTACCTGCCATTAGTGAGTGTTAAGTACACCGGACATTGTTTTGAGTTGATAAATGTCTCATTTATAAAAAAGCCACTAACTTTGATTTCTCAACAATGCCAAAAGAAAACGTAAAGTAAAGAAATGAAGGCTCAGTTTATGTGTTTGTATTCAAACTTACTTGTCCAACAACAACAATGAGAGATCTGCATCCAGCTAGCAACCTGTCTTTTCTTTTGGCTCTCTCGAAGGGTAAAAGCCTGCCCAAAATTTACTTCTGTTTGGTCTCTTGCCCAATCACTCGCTCATTTTCTCTTTCCTGTGTCCTCTGTCATTACTGTCTTTGGTTTCTTAGTCCCCTCTGCAATGACTTTCACTGAGCATTCAGAAGTGGTTTCTGCTTACAGCAGACCCAGATGGGTCTAAGAGCTCAGTAATAGTTAAAAAATAAATAAATAAATAAATAAAGTGTTCCATCATAAGACAAATTAAACTAATATTTTATCAAGTTAGAATATTCTAACAAAATAGACTTCACATATATATACTGAAAGTAAACACCTGTTTCTTTTCTTTTCGTACACCAGCCCGGTTGATAGCTTTGATTTCTCTGTTTTCATGTGAAAATCCGTCAGTGACCTCAACACAGTATAATTCAAAAAGTAATCACGAAGGCCACTGATTAGCATTCTTTTTCTGATATTTTATTTACTCTAGTTGCTGATTTTAATATTATATCAAATGGAGACAAACACTTTATTTTAATTGCATACAGTTCAAGTTTCGTGATGCCCATGCAGATTTTCGGTATGGCAAATAAAACCCAACAAGGGTTCAATTTGGGAGACCCAATTGGCAGACGTTTGAAAGTTGTGCTTTTATTTTGAAAGGTTAGGCGGAAATGATTTTGTCATTGCTGCGTGCTTGACGTCATGTGAGAATTAAAGCTCCGCTGCTGCTCAGTGCTGTTGCAGCAGCTCCTGCTGAAAGTCCGCGAGGATCTTCACGAGGCAGAAGCTTGAAACGTTACTTTCTCAGGACTTCTATGTGTCTGTTTTTTCTAACTTAATCCGCTGTGATTTAAACTGATTATTTTTCTCGTTGGAATCTGCGTTTGAGCCCAACATTCACCGCAGGGAGGAATGCGTTAGCGTTTACGCACTTAAAGTTGGCCCAGCGCTCGCGGGAGTCCCGGGTGTGTTTGCGGAGAGCAGGGGACTGACGAAACCAAGTAGATGTAGCAGAGAGGTGCGGATCACACAGCGGGCGAGACTGCTGTGTCTTCGTGGCAGCGCTGCGCCTCTGGACGTGTCTGACACATTCTGAGATGAGGAGCGAGTGTTTCAGAGCCCGCAGTAACTCAGCCAACGAAGCCAGAGCTATGGCTTTGCTCAGTCGCAGTTTGTAAAGGGGTAAGCTGCAGTTTATCTCTCTCTGTGTGTTATAGTTAGTGTTTCATATGGTTCTTTTTTTTCTTTCTTTCTTTTAAAACACAAACCACGACGCGCTTTTGGAAGTCAAATGCGTAAAATGGCACGCAGAGGGTGCTGCTAACGAGTCCACCGAGGAATTCGAGTGTGTATAAAATTAGATCCTGCGACTAATTCACACATTTAAAAGCCATCTTTCTTATGTGTAAGAATCATTTTTTACATCGTCCCCCACCCTCCAACATCTTTATATATTGCTTAAATTTGCGCTCGTTCAGAATGTGCCACTTTGGTGCACGCTCAAGTCGTCTCTTTCTGGTTTAAATCGTCCCCGCCTTCTTGTGCTCAGCAGTCGGGTTTTTTGCTGGGTAGATCGTGTTTACTGCCAAATGAAGTGACATTTCATTGTAAAGGGAATAAAGTCCCGCCCCCCTTTGTTTTTATTATTGTTAACGATATTATGATTATTATTTTTGAGCGTTTCTACCCAAGTCTCAGTGTGTATGTTGTAATCAGAGACCTAAGTGATGAGGTTCTGATGCCTCCTGGAGTTTGCTGCAGACCGCATTAGAAATAAGTGGTAATCCCATTTGTTTTTGGGACAACATATTAAGAGTCAGTACAGACTAATTGACCCGTTAAGGAGGCTTACTCCTTACATAGATTTTCGTAGTGAAAAGGGCCTCTAGATTAGCACATGAATGGCCGATCTGGTAATTGATGAATGTGTTTTGGTCATTGGCAGCTGGCTGCAGTATCTCTGGTCTCTGCGGCAGCTCACTGACCAAACTGACAGGAGCTTAAATGAAAGTCCAAAATTATTTCAGACACTTCCTCTCTCTGAGCCTTCCTTGTTGTCCTTCCTCACTGACATTTTGAAAGAAAAGTTTATATTACTGTACAATTATCAATGACCAGGAATTTCCTAAAAGGACTGGCAGAAATGTTTATCTCTCCAAAAGAAAAAAGAAAAGAATTAAAAATAAGTAGATGTAAAAGGTAAAGTTAGACATAATATGTTACTGGTTTACCAATTTAATAAGATCTAAAACAAAAAAAAGTGGTTTAAAAGTCTTTACAGAGGCTGTTTGAAGAGCCTGGCCCCTCCACGACCCCCCTCCCCCATTACAAAATAAACCACTTGTGGTGCTAAAGTGAAAAAGAAATGTGATCTGGTTTGCTGTCTGATGCTATTTGTCCCATACAAATACTGTATGAATATCGTGTATCCGTCCATACATTTTGATTTTTCTTTTCTTTTGTGTATGTGTCTGTGTGAATTGTTTGCCAACAGCGCTTACTGCAGGTTGGATCATGAAAGCATCGCCACAGTTCATGGTTAAATAGGATTTTGATCGCAAATAGCATGATTATCTTCTAAATTTAAAAACATGTGATTGGCTAACCTGTACATCTGCCATTAACACTGGGGCTACTGAATAACACAATGACAAAAGTTTGGATTTCTACTTCCAGACAGTTGGATCCGTAGGTTGACGTGTTGGTGAAGGGAAAACGAAAAAGCATCGTTCACACAGTAAACTAGGGGTCAAACTACAAGAATACTGACCTACGTTTTTAAAATGCAAATGTCCATGATTGAAAGCTTTGTCCTGAACCACAGCAGGCTGCACACAGCTGCTTTTACAAGCTGCGACAGAAATGAGTTGGTGGTCCTTCTAAAAGTTTCAGAGACCTATTCAGTGGCTACAAAATAGTTCTGTTCAAAAACACAGGTAGCTATATATTGGCATCCATCAGGATATGGGTCAAAGGTTATTTGCAACGTGAGCAGGACTTTTGCTATCTATAATCTATAATTGGTTTTGACAGGTGGACGCAGGCCTAATCTCTGCCCTCAGCAACACATTGCTTCAGGTTCTTGCTAATTGTCTCCTAATGGAAAATGTCTTTGTCAAGCCTGGTTCTTGTCAGGAACACCTCAGTCTTGTTTAGCTGTGACGAAATTCTAGTGGCTGAACATGTATCTGGATGAGACATGTTTGTGCTCATAGGCGCAAATCCTTTATTTACTTTCATATTGTGAAACGCTCGTCCACTCTTCAAAGCCCATGAAAGTCCGGCTTCTAAAGTGTTTGTGGAAATGTTGCTGTCGCCAAATGAAAGCAGTCAAGGAGAAAGCGGTCCTGACATGAATCGGCTGCCTGCTACACCCAGCTGTTTTCTCTTCTGCACTCTGCCTTTGTGTGGAGCTGTCATTTAAAGATGGGGTTTTAATCTCTCGCCATTCAGAGTGATGCTGCAGAAAAGCTGCAGTGGTTTTGGGAGCTGCTCTGGAGTTGAAGTAGCATGACAGTTAGTCACACCCTCTCGGACAGGCTTGAGTCTGACCTAGTTGTCGTCGGTTGGGGTAAACCCGGGACAGGTCACCAGCCCTTTTCAGGGTCTGTAAAGTACCATTTCTGCTCACTCTGGCAGGTGCTTTCAAATACATGATTTGGACTGTATGAAGAAGTTGGAGTACTCAGAAAAAAACCTAAATCGTCACAGCCTGAATTCAAACCTTGAACTTTCATGCTACAAGCTGATGGCACTAACAAACTACCTATGACTTGACTGGGGCCATTTTACTAATATTTCTTTAAAAAAAAACAAAAAACATAATCTTTGGTTCGATGGAATCATTTTGACCTAACAGAAGCCCCCCGCCTGCTGAAGATATTGCAACAGTGACTTACAGCAGCTGAAGCAACTCTACATGTCAGAGGGACTCTAGTTACATATTAAAACCAGTCTTTGACTGGGTTTCAGGGCCAGTGTTGGGGAGCAGGATGATGATAATTAACTGGAAACAGTGAATCATTGTCCACTGACATCATGGTGAGAACCTCTCCCCCTCCCCTCCCCCATTTTAGGAAGACATCTTCAGCTGACCATCGACATGTCAGCATTTTCAAACCCCCTGGGACGAAAAAGGCCAGTGATATTTAAAAGGGAAGCATTCTCCTTACACCAGAGTTATTTATCAGGCATCAGTGACATACTTGATTCGTATTACCAGAACCAATGAGTCCGATCTCACTGAAATCATGCAGATTACAAGGGATGATCACAGATTAGGTTTCAGTACAGGGGAAGTCCCACATGTGTCCACGAAGCATGTTGTTAATCATGAGGATGTAAGGGGAAGGAAGGAGCAGCACACCCTCAAGGTATGCGACGATGAGGGGAGATCAAGATGTGTGAAAGGTGAATCACTGGAGTAAGGTTATCATCACACATCGGAGGTGAGAGACAGAGGTGTCATCATGCAATTTTAGCTCCTTCTGGGTAAATGCAAACTCCTCTGAGATGCTGTACCTACGTCTGGGAGGTATAGCTTTCTTCTCCTCAAAAAAAAGGATGGAAGAAATATCATTGCATATTTTTCATCTCCTCATATGGTGTCGTAGACACGTGAGATTTGTATGTGTATGTGCCATCCAGAAGATCAGCTTTAAATTATGAAAGACAGCAAGGATGAGAGGTTGCAATGAGGCAAGCTGGGATGCAGCCTGGCTTTGGCCTCGTGCTCTAGGGAGCACTGTTTGCTACACTTGTCTTTTCCAGTGAGCCTGATTGACAGTTCTTTGACTTTATCTGTCTGTGCTGAATTTCTGCTCGGCTCATCTTCGGTATTCATGGCCACTTAGTGTATTTTAATATCTGTGGAGAGAACTGGTCAGATAAACAGTGTTAGTCCGTTCTTTCCTCAACATCTATCAATACTTCATCAAACTGACTGAGGACATTTTGTTTATTAAACTCTTGGACAAGAATACGAGATGAGAGTTAGCCGGTTTCCCAATCCGTAATTGTCTGCTATCTGAGCACGTTACCAACAGCCAACTCACATATACATTAAAAAAAAAACTGAGTTAGTGCCAGGTGTTATTCATTTTAGCTGGCTTTACTTTTCTATACCCCCTCAGTGAGCTCAGAAATGCTCATTACAGTGCTGTGTAAGATTGAGAGAGGCTTGTGGAAATATCTAAATATTTTTCCATCTACTTTGGATCTCTGCGTGACAGAAACTCAGCCACTCAAGGCGTGCGTCCGTCAAAAACAGTGTCCTGGGCGTCCTTAAGCTCCTCCGTAGGGCTGACTGTCAGACAGGCCGGCATCCATCTGGGAAGGTAATGAGATTGTCTCCTCAGTTTAGCTGCCTGAGGAGGTTATGGGTTAGTGGAGTGTGACCTTTTGGCCACCCAGTCTCCACTTTCAGGGACAAGAGTTGTCAAGGACACAGAAATCTGTATGCATGCACTGTCTCCACCGTCTGCATCAGAATACAGAACCAGTGAAGATGGCCTGTACAGTAGTTTCTATTAATGCACAAACACAATTCCCTTTCTTTAACCATTCTCTAGGGAGGTTTTTCTTTGTGTTCATCTAAGTGCTTTTGGTTTCAAAAGTTTAGCATATGCATTGTAGCTGTTTCTTTTTTTTTTTTTATGTCGTTGGACATATATGGTAATTAAAGAGAAATAAGGAGCTGGTGGCCAAGTGGTTCCAGTATGTTCTAGTGTTTTAGAAGAAATTTTGTGTCTTTGTGTTTAGAATGTGCTGCTTTCCAGCTCCACCACTGAATTTAATATATTAGTTTTCATGGCCTGTTTGGAATTCTGTCTTCGTTCTAGCAGCCAGGTTTGACCTTTCAGTTTGACTTATTGTTTTTGTGGCTAATTAGAGAGTCCCAAACAGCAGCTGCAGCAAAGCCTTCGTGGCTTGGCATTTCCACCAAGTGTAGATCTATTAGAAAAGAAGTTTATTTAACTAAGTGCTTGTTTTCACCAGAATAGTAGTGCATCTTTGGATATATTGAGTATATTGGTAAAGGAATCGGAGTGGAATGCTGATAGTCAGTGCATCCTGACAGCTAAGTGTTTTTAATATGAAAGTATTTCATTGAGAGTACAAAGTTCCCATACATAGTAATTGGGGGAGAAAAAAGAAATTCAAACACTGATAAGAGAACATCTGAACATTTACGATGTCGTGAAGTTCACACACACATACGTATGTATACTGCTTTTTTTATTTCAAGGCTTTTGTTTTCTTAAACCTCATGTACGTGCAGCATATGCTTGATGCGTATTCTTCTGTCCAACAGGAAGATCTGTGTGCACTGTAAGTGTCGCCGTGAGGAGCATGCAGTGACAGTCATGCCTGTAGAGATGGAGAAGACGGTCACCAAGCTGATGTACGACTTCCAGCGGAACTCCACCTCAGACGATGACTCGGGCTGTGCCCTGGAGGAGTACACCTGGGTACCACCTGGACTTAAACCTGAGCAGGTATTTGCAGCCTCCCTCTTCTGCTTCAGGGCTTGCTGCGTTGGCACCGGGATACACTGACATTTGACACTGAAGTATCGAAGGTATAGACAGTGTTCCTAGCAAGAACTTTAGTCCCGTTGGTGATTATTAAGTATTTTTTGTTTACTCACTCGCTGTTGGTCGTGAGCATTTACACTTAGTGACAAAGAAGACTGATGGAGTCGGGATGCGTGGGTTGCATTTACACTTCCCACATGTTTCTTTCAGTTTAAACAAACTCTGACACGGTTGCTATGTTCAGGCATGCTGTGACCTTTTCTTTCTTATGTTGTGTTTTTTGGTTTGTCCAATGATGAAAGAGCCAAAGTAAACAATTTGTTTTTAGTTTTTTTTTTACACATATTGAGTACATGAATGAAGAGCAAAACACTTTTCTTTCTTTTTTTAGTGTCGACTTTTAAAAGAGGATTGGGGGCGGGGGTGTAATATTTTACTATTAAATGTCATCAATTTTATTTAGATGCAAAAACAACTCAGAAAATATGCAACAGGAGTTAAATGCGTAGTAGTACTACGCATGTAGTAGAGACATAAACTTTTTTTCAGCATACTTGCAGCTCCAAAGTACACAAAGAAACGAGCTTGTACAATGGTGGCAGTTTGTTTTTTAAACACTTTCAGTATGTCTTCCCCTTTAATTGTAAGCTTCATTGGCAGAATTGCTAGTCTCCCTCCACGTATGATGTCATCAGACACATACAACAACAATACTTAGCTGCGCACTATTACAAATATCTGCACACTCATCGAATCCAAGAGGAATCTTGACAGTGTGGTCATGCACTGACGGGGGTATGTCTTCCATTTTCTTAATGATTTTATCCTCGTTCGGAGAATCCTCAACCACTTGCCATACTCGGTATACATGACTTTACATATTCACCGTTAATAAAAGATTTTCCTTGCCTTGAAATATCCAATGAGCAAGCAAAGCTGGCAGTATTCAAGCGTCCAGATGTTCCTGCCCAGGCTTGCAGCTGTTGCCAACCAGCTTCCAGTTTATATTGGAGCGCCGCGCACCCTTTCTTCTGGCTTTCGCCTACCAGGCACTTAGCTGCAAAAGCTACATGGCTGGTTTCTTAATGTTTCTGTCCACTCATTTTGAAACTTTCGATGCTCCTCTTTTGCCATCCCCTGTAATGGTTGTTTCTGCTCTCTGTGCATGCATGGTTACCATAGAAACGCATGTAAGTGGAATTGATTGATGCTGAAAACGAGGTTTCACATACGCGCATTGGTCAGAATAACAAAATATTATTGTAAAACTGTTTACTGTGATTGGCTGTACAAAGGAATTGTAATTGTGTTTTCAATAGTGAACTGATTTATAGTGATGTAGTTTTTTTTGTTTTTGTATATTTGATTCTAATATGTTAGTGAACGGAGACAGCTGGCAAGTCATGTCAGTTTTGTCAGAGCGCCACGTGTACATTCCCGACACAGCATTACACCAACGGCTCTGGTTTCATCATACATAGTGTCAGTTCAGTGATTTACTTTATTTTATTTATTTTTAATCTAATCTAATACTAAAATGAATAATTGTTTGAAAACTTTGGGGCCAGATCCCATGACTTCAGTATAAAGGCAAAAGAATTAACTTTATATGTATATACACATTTTACCTCTAAACCATGATACGTTCTAAGTACATTATGATGCAATGCTTAAATTAGTGAAACTACAGCGCAGCGTGTGTTTTTCAACATGCCATATCTACATTTTGTAATGGCCTACTTGGACCCCATGTGATGCCTTATCCATTGTGCTGACTGCACCTTCTGCAGACTAATGGATAACAAGGATTATGGGGCTCCAGCAGTCAAATTAATCCCTAAATCATTCTTCCTGCAAACATGTTTACAGTAGGTTTTATGGCCCTCACAAACACTTAAGTCAAGCCTGAATAACACATTAAATGGCCCCACGCGTTTTGAGGAAAATCCTCTTTAACAATACTCCACTGAGCCGTAGGTGTGCACATGAGGGAGGGTCTCCACTTTTACTAGACTACACAAGCATTTATGAAAGCTAGTTTCATTTTGTTGTTGAGCTGAGAGCAAAGATCTGGTCAATACATCATTTGCACAGTCCTCTGCTTTCGCCTCAGTGAACCAAGAGTAGCTATTTTTCATTGTTCTCTGGGGTCACACTCATAGCCCTGATCTCAGGAACAATAAGGAAAAATTGTGAAATGGAGTGAGTAGTAGGGCGACTACTAAAGTAAACGGCTTGAAAAATTAAGTGGGACGTTTTTTGTTTTTTTTTGTGTGCAATCCAAAAACCAGAAATATTCTGTAATGAAAAATTAACTAAATTGGTTACATTTTAAAGTTGTAAAATCTAAAACTGTAGCAATTTCTGAACCCGACCTGACACTTGAAGGCATTTTAAACTGCTGACACTTGTTATGCAAGCTTATGGAGGGTCGCAAAAGTAAACAAAAGGTTGAGTTTGGGATCTAAGTGGTGGGTTTTAGATTTCCCCTCTGAGAGCCAGTGCTCAGCCAGCAGTGGTGTAAGCCAGAGCCTCCACTCTGTAATGAGAGGTTTCCAGGCAGCTCTGCAGTGTTCTTTCAGGTAAATCTGAAACATAACTATATCTAGTTTAGACTTTTGCTAAAGAAAAAAAAATTCAGACTGAGTAACAGAACTTTTATTACCAAACATAACTGTGCTGGACATGCTAATGAGCAGCAGCGTGAGGAAGGCCTCTGCTCCTGCTGCTCTCCATCCTTTAAAATAAAATGCTTGAATGTTGCCGAGTTACAGTTCAACAAGGCCAAGAATGTAACTCAGCAGTGGAGGGTTTTTGTTCTTTTTTAATATGTGTGTGTTTTGTTTTTTGCGTGAGCTACAGTCTAATATGCAGACTTTGTTCAGGAGTTACAAGGACCTGATTTTCATTATCAGTCAAAGCTGTTTCTTTGTTTGTTTGTTTGTTTGTTTGTTTTTTAAATTAATGTTTACATGAAGGAGATTTAAGTACATGTTTAAAATCCCTGAATGAAAACTAGTTATCTTTACAGGGTCTGTGTTCCTAAATAGACCCAAGAAGCTAAAAGCTTGATTCTGACTGGAAATGTTCAGTCCTGAGAGGAGAAGACTGACTGACTGACTTAAGAGACTGGTGTTTTCATTTTACAGTTAAAATAAATTATTGTATTTTTTGTCAACTACTGAATGCATTTTCTGAGGCCTTTGCTACAGACATTTGTTTCCTATTTGAAGGATTGTTCAGTTTGTGACCTTTTTTTGTGAAATACTTTGGTTTATGGCCGAATACCTTCAGTGTTTAGGACATTCCCATCAATCTGGGAACCTGTTGTCTGCTGACTTATGTCTGATTTATGGTTGCATGTTCATGTTTGTTTGCATAGCTCATGCAGGAGGAAGGGCTGGAGGAATTCAGCCACAGTGAGGTTGCAGACACTGTTTTGTCTATCAAGTAGGCCTTAGACAGGTCCAGTGCTGATTGTTTGTTTGTTTGGGAGTTGGCCTGATTTAGACCCCCACAGTGGAGTTCCCTGCATAGAGAAGATATGTATAAAAAGACAACAAGTAAGGATGACAGGACCTTCTCTCTCATCCATCCATCTCATCTCAAACATTTTTACATCTCAGGGCACATCAGAGTACCAACTGCACAAATTTAATAGGTGCAATTTTTCAGGTTGGTTCACCAATTCTTAGCACTGCCCCTTCGAGGCAGCACACAGATACGGAGACAACCAGATAAACCTTTATGTGATGCCACCCATGGTTTTCTAAAGATCTCATGTGTAGCCCAATTGTGAAATGATCTTGGAGCTGAAGCAGCTCCTGACTCTGTCCAACCACAGTTAAACCAAAGAAGGGTAGATGTGAGGAACGAGCAACCCTGGCAGTTGGTGCTAGCCTGTGATGCAAAAGAAAAAGGGGGGAAAAAAGCGAACTTACATTTATTCTGATCAAATCCATCCATCCTTGTTTCAGACTTCGTAATTAAAATTACATCTGAAACTAGGAGTGCTGGAGTTGAACCAGACCTCTGGTTCATAGCTCCTGCTTGAGTTAAAGCCAGCTTTAGCTGCGGAACCCAGCAGCTGAGCCACCTTCATCCTGGACTCTTCCAGGTCACTAAGAGCCAGTCTGTTTGTACATTAAAAGGAACGCAAGCTAATATTATAGTACAGTGAAAGAGCTTCGTAGATGATGACAGCTAGATGTTTGCCACTGTAGAGTACAGTACTACCGTCTTTCAGGAAAAACAACACCCCCTATTAATGCATACATTTGTGGTTTAATATATTGTTATCAGTTGTCCTGGATGTGGTTAAATCTAGCTATGGAGACTAAAACCTTTTTTTTTTTTTGTTATTTGTCAGAGTTTTGAAAATGGGATTTGTTGGAAATTTATTCACTTTTGAAACCAGACCTTAGTGGTCATTTGAGGACCTGTCTTCCTCATTGGTTTCAAAGAGGAAAGCTGGGTTGATGTTCATTAACATTTTGGGACTTATATAGATGCCAGCAAATATTTACTGTAATAATGAAGCTAATCAATAGTTACATTTTTGGCGAGACAAAACCCAATGATTTTATTACTTATGTTGGGACTGAGTTTCAGCCAGTGCTCTCCTCTAAACTGTTTCCCAAACATGGCTGGTCAGCACTGCTTGTACTTGAATGCTATCAAATCTCCTGTGTTGCTATGAAAACACCCTCTTGCCTGCTACATTTGACTATAAGTACCATTACTTTACATTATAGTATCCATGTCTACTAAACGGTAAAGAGTGTCAGCTCTAGTGCTGAGTGGTTTTCCATCATTAACAGTAATAGAAACCATGTGCGAGAAGCAACTTCTCTCTTGTTCTCTCTTGCAGTTTGAAGTTCAGCTCTGTCCTTTGTTTTACCTGCTTTTGATTCTCCCATAAATGTGTGTGTGATGCATAATGTGTGCATGTGTGTATCTCCATATAGATCTTCTCCTAGGCAGCAGGTGTTTAAACTTCACTCTAATCCTGTTGTTGTTGGAGGCATGTTTTGTGATTTATCATTAGCTCTGTGATTTTTATCAGAGGTTGACGTAAGTCAGGCTTTTCTGGACTATCCTGAGATCTCCCCCCACCCTTCACCTCTGCCCCACTATCAGTCCTGCATTGTGCTGCTGGACACCGAGTTCCTCACCAACACCAGTGCAACACCTCCATGAAGGAGGTGTAACTATTCTCCATGATATTCACTGTTGCATGTCTGCGGTATCCAGGTTGATCTATTGTGCTCACTTTAATGTTATTGCCAAGGACAAAGCTAATGGCTTCTACTTGGTAAATCCACTCTGGGGAGCAGCAGGTCATCATGACTTTCATGACCCAGTCAGTAAGAATCAATCATAGACGTCATCTCTCCAAAAAGCATCTCTGTATGTTCGACTCCGTTGGTTTTGTTTTCATAATTAGTCAACAATCTTGTGCTCTTTCATCTTTTTTTACTCTCCATCTTTTCACCATTTTCATTCATCACCTCTCCTCCTTGCCCCTCTCCCTTTTTGACCGCTATTCTCAAATCATCTTCTTTTTCCTATGGCTTTTATTTTGGGGGGTTGCTCCACTCCCTTTCAGTCACATTCATCAATAGCTGCATGACCTTTGTTATACCCTAACCCTCCATTACACTGCAATAAAAGAACAGTAAATAACATGGGGATGACACTTGTTGTTTTTCTTGGAAATGTAAAGAGTGTCCAAATAATTTGGAAGGTCCAGATCAGTCTGAATCTGCTGCAGCACTGTATGTTCATGCATGTCATTCACACACATGGCCAGGTATGTGCATGTGCGTGTGCACATTTGACAGGTCAGTGATACATTCCTATGTCAGTGTGCAGAGATGGAAAAGTGAGGTTCCATTAGGTCTCCACTGGTGAGCCATAAATCACATGATTTTAAGTTTGTGTGCGTGACTGCTGGTGGCTCCCTGTTCCTGTTGGATTTTCCCAGTTGCAGCTTTTGAGCACCGAATCAGCTGATCAACATTTTATTAACACATTACTTATTTAAACAATGTAGTTAATTTAAAACTAAGCATGTTATGTCATCTTGACACTGTCTTCTTCAGGTTCATCAGTACTACAACTCCCTGCCTGAGGACAAGGTGCCTTATGTGAACAGTCCAGGAGAGAAATATCGCATCAAACAGCTACTCCACCAGCTCCCGCCCCACGACAATGAGGTGAGAGTCCAAATACACCCCCACCCTGCCCCCCTGAATCCATCCAACCATCCTCCCCACCCCCACCCACTCTTTCCCTTCCTCCACTCCTTCATTTCAGAGATAAGAGAGGACCGAGAGGGGAGACACAGGAAAAATTGCTTCTGTCTTCTTAACCGACATGAACGAGATAGTGAGGTGTTTCTAGCTCCTCATTAATATGTGTTACATTAATTAATCACTACCACAATTCATCTTGAGATATTGGCGTTGTCATTATGACACGGTGGATTCCTTAAGGAGGTCGCTGTCCTTCAGCACATGTAGCCATAATTGCCTTTTCTTATCACATGTCTGACACAGTGGAGCTCTTTCAAAGAGGAGGCTAATTCTACCTAATGATCTGATGGAGCAAGTAATGATCAGGGCAAGACTGCATGTGCTGAAATATCGTTTTATTTTTTCTGTACGTGTGATTATATACTTTCTTGCTTTCTGTATGATTATCTCAATTTTCTGAAAAGTAAAAAGGGCATCATCGTAAGTCACAGGATTGCGGCTGGCTGCAGTGATTGTTGCAAGTGAAGCAGTTGTGAGAGTATTTTGGAATTGCAAAAGCCTGCAAGGTCAGAGGTGTTAAAAATTCCATTAACAATCAGAAGATTGTTAACACTTCCAGGACGTGATGCTCAGAGGAAACCTTTAGCAGATTGTACAAAATAGACCACAACAGCTTCAAGATACCTGGAGACTTCAGCCCATACCATAAACTGCACACTGTTTAAAACAGAGTTTGATGCATGGAGGCCAGAGTAAAGCAAACTCTGATAGGTGAAACAGACTCTTTTCTTTTTTTACAATGTTCCTTAAGTTATTTTGAAATACAACGCATATGGGAAATGTCCACCCACAGTATAACATGGCGGAGTTCCTATCATGCTCTGGGGTTCTTTGCTGCTTGTGGTACTTCACTGAATGTATGAAAGAGTTGAATAAATCAAAAAGTATCAGAAAACTAGACTTGATGTGAACTTCTTGGGGCAATATTAAGAATACAACCAATACCACTGAAGAGTTGTTCTAAGAAAAATGAAGAAGAAGAAAAAACTATTGCTATATCCAGGGTACATTTTCTTTGTTATAGTTCACTATTATGCAACATTTGTTTTAGATTAGAGTTCTGCCTATTATACATACTAGGTTAATTTGTGTCCATGTCCATGTGGAATAAGTACTATACCTACAGTTCAGGCAGGAGATCACTTACAAATAATAAATTATTGCTTCTTTCTGTGTAGTCTTTTTAAGATAAACAGCTGCAACTCTGTGTGTGTGTGTGTGTGTGTGTGTGTGTGTGTGTGTGTGTGTGTGTGTGTGTGTGTGTGTGTGTGTGTGTGT
>JBAMYA010114534.1:0-18940 GCA_037176975.1 Arrhamphus sclerolepis
AGCAGCACAGGTGAGTACAATGAGCAATCAGCAGGAGAGGGAGGGAGAGTGAGCAGCACAGACAAGGCTGGACAGAGCATGACAGATTTCATTATTTTTGACAGTTCAAAATTAGATGCTATATAGAGATGACATTTTACTTTGCTTAATGAACTGAGAATTCAAGTGTCTCAGGTGTTAAAATGTCTGTTCATGTGTTGGTCCTCCAACAGTTGTCTTTGAAAGCACATCCATTCTTATTTTAATGTATGAAAACCTCAAGTAGTTGTTTACATTTGTTTTAAATTGTTTGCAAAACTGTTTTAAAAATCCCAATCAATGGTCATAGCTTTCTGTTAAATGGGCTTACATGGCTTTCATCACAATTTTATATATTTCATATTGTAAAATGGTTTTACAGAGCCTTTTTTGTATTATAAATATACATTGTTTAACATTGTAAAATAGTTTTTTCTTTGCAGTGCCCTTGTGTAGATGATGAACGTTTCAAAATGCATATGATAATATAATTTTTGTTATATGCTGCTAATTGGAAATAAGGGGGCTCTGTAGTTTGTCTTTAATGACATGTTTGTTAAAGTATACATTTACTTAAAAAAAATTGTACATGATGTTATTCAGTCAATCTTGAACAAAAGATAAAAAGAGATTTCTCTTGCCTTTTTGATCTTGTTAATAAATGCTAGTACAACAAACAAACACAACACTAATTGGACCCATAAGATTGATATTAGTAAGTCTAAAACTTCATTTGTCCATTCAACACTAACATTAGTAGCATGGTCAAGACCTTGACAGGTTCATCCAACAAGATGTAATTATGTTGACTCAAGATGTTACAATAATTTAGACTCCATTAACTATGATCATTTTGATTCAACAAAAAACAAAAACATTGGTCGTAAATATTATATTGATGTTTCACCCACTAATGTGTGTGCAGTTCAAATAATATAGCTGACTCAACATGATTTGTTTAGATGGAATATAGGTATCAAGATAAAATCATGTTCATCCAATGAATTTTTTTTTTTAAGTGTAACCTATATTTTCACATTTAACTGTTATTTCTTTTTCAGTAGACGCCAGTTGGCAAGGACATTCATTTAACATACTATATGGCAGATTTCATGCACATGAAAGCCTTGGTGAATTGAAAAAAAAAAAAAAAAGTTATTTGAATAATGGAGTTTGTGCCCCAGTAGATCTTTACATCCAGCAATGCCTTCCCCCCACTTCTCTTCACCTTCTTCTCTGCCTCTCTTCGGGCAGTCATCCAGGCAGATATTATGTGCTGTCGTCTATGGCTCTAATTGACCCTGACAGGACATTCATCATTAGTCACAACCTTTAATGCTGCATCGCTGCTAGGGACTGTTTCTCCTCAAGATATGTGCTGTGAGCTACATTAAGTGACATTACAGAACAAGATGTAGATTTCCTGAGAGTCTAACACTTTGTTGTAATTTGCCAAAAAAAAAAAAAGAAAAAAAAAAGAAAAGAAAACATCTGCGGAAGTTAAACGGAAGTTTAAAAAATGTTACCTGTTCTATAGAGTTAGTTATTTCACACTGAAGTCCATCTTGTAGAAAAATAATCCCTTTTAGACAGAAACAGAAAAGTCTTTCAAACAAATGAATGACGCTTCATCTAAGCTCTCTTTGCTGTGGATCGTTGGCTGCATTTTCTCAGCAGGGTCATTTGTCTTTTCCATTCATCCCCTGCATTTATTATTCATTTTAGGATGCTGGTGCCACAACACCTAATTATTTTGTACAGCATTCTTCTCCCAGTTTCAGATTTGTGTTAGTCACACAGAAAAAGACCTGTACACAAGAAATGGAAACAGACTGAGGCCATATGTTTTCAACACATGGACAAATCTTGATTGTAAACAGAGTGAAGGAAAAAAAAAAAAGAATGTATGACTTCCCTGCCCATATGCACCAAATCAATTTCCAGTCCATTTTAATGCTGTGAGGCAAACAATTAAACCAAACCTATAACACACACTGAATTAAGCCCCCCCTCCCGCCCACACACACACACACACACACACACACACACACACACACACACACACAAGAGAATATTTGAATATACCTCTCTTGTGGATTTGACTAATCATTAAAACCAGGAGTCTCCAGGGTCACTCTCTCTGCTACATTAATTTGTACTAAGTTTAACTTTTCCCATTGCACCTTCCAACACTCCCCAAACTGAGCAGACAAATGAGGTGAGTGACATTTTTCAGCTTTTATGAGAATAAATTAGAGAAAATCTTATTTTCATCATTTTACAGTATTTCCACAGGCTCTGCTGCAAGTGAGTCAAGATCATCAGCTCTCTTCAGCCTGCAGGTTTCTGTCTTTGGCATCTCATTTCAGGCTGCCTTTTTATTCTAAATGTGTCTGTCTCCTTCATTAGAAATTGTTGTGCATCTTCTTGTCAGCTCTAGCACAGCGGTTTGCACTTATACTTAATTTTTCCTTTTTTCTGTGCCCCTCTTGTCATTCTAACTGCTTTATCTTATTTGAAGGGGGAAACAAATGGGAAAGACAATAAAAAAAGAGGTATTCAGGATTGAAAAAAGGGTACAATGAGAGGCAGATAAGAGTAGGACAATAATGTAATAATTAAGCATCTGAGTTATTGTTAAGAGGGTTCATTACAAACACACATACTCTTACTCTCAATTAGACAGCGCTCATAATTTTGCTTAATTATTCTCTACAGTCTGTGCTCTTATCCCTAGACAGCTAATGGAATTAACCTTGAGATGCTAAGAGATCTTGCTCTAATGTCTGCCTCAGACACTCACATGCATAAACATGTCCATCAGGAATACAAATGAAAATGGGACCACCAGATTTTGTTCCAGCAGTGGTTAGTCATTTTCTTTTAATATGCTGAAAGCTAAAATGCAGCCATGGAATTGAGTTCATTGATATTGTTTTTGTTTTTTTTCTTTTTTATTAATTTACTTTTCCTCATTAATATTTTATTCTTTACCTCCATTTTTACAAGTACATCAAATAAGTGTTTGACATTCAAGGGTTCAAAATCATGGATTGACAAGAAGATGATCAAACAGCGTAGAAGCATTCAAACAGGTTGCTTAGGTCCCACATTAAAAAGGGATTAGAGGTACAGTTTAAATTAAGAGAGAAAAATAAAATTGAATACGTGCAAAAAAAAAAGTTATTCTTACTTCTACATTGGACTTCACTGCATTAAGAGAATCCTCAATTGGCACAAAGATATTCACAAAGTTGGAGTCTGAAGACTGTATTTTCACGAAAGAAAATAAGAAAAGAAAACAGGAATGGCGTGGTGACCTGGGCAAGGCAGCTCCTTCATGAGACATGAGTGCATAAAGCCCACCACTGCCCCATTGTGATTTGATTTGGGGACTTCTATACCAGTGGAAATGTGAGGGTTACCAGATCAATTTTGTGGGAAAGGTTTTACAAAATTAATGTGTTTGTACAATAAGTAAAAGTCTGGTAAGAGTTTGTTTCTGAATCAAGTTTTGCTATGTTACCTAAAATTCTCTTTACACACCAATAACAAATAATAAACTAAATGCTCCTATTTATTTATCGGTTTATTTGACAGGGACAAATGCATTAAACATTGGTTCATAAAGAAATATAAATGATGTGCACATACGTTTCTAGCAAAAGCTGATTTTCTCTCACATCAAACAAAAGCCGCTGAGGAATTAACAGGGCACTAAATACACTGTTGAATCTTTGTGAGTGACCCAAAGTCACTGGATCACTGGCTTGCCTGTATTTTTTTTCCATTTTTTCTTCAATGAACAGGCCATGCATAAGTGCTGTGGAGGTAGGTCTGAAGAAATAAGGTTTTTAATTACTGTTTTTTTTAAGTTTTTCTAACATCTTCCAACCAACCTTTTTTCCCCCAGACTATGTTGAAGACCTAAAATTAAAAATGCATTTACATTACTATTTATCTTTCATGGCAGAAATTGTATTTGACTACCGACATGAAAAGGGGTTTCAAGCAACACTTAACCCCCCTAACTCCCTCACCCCCCACCCCCAACCGCCTAAAAAGTTTCTAAAATTAGTTGGTTTAGCTAATAACACGACTAATCAAAAATCTGCCAAAGCCTCAGGAAGACATGCCTCCCAGCTGCCAGTCAAAGTGTAGAACTAGTTTTACAGCACTTGTGACAATAGATGGAGTTAGCCAGACGCTATGGTACGATGTTGCCACTTGGTAACAAGGCCGTTGAATTCCTTTCACACAGCATACCTCAGCTTTTAAGATGCAGTGCATTGAAAGAGAGATGGGATACTAAGAGAACCAAAAGCAACGTTTAAGTTTGTCACATGACTTTCTGGAGGGAATTTTAACGCCCTTTTCTGCAGACCTCTTAACAGGGCGGAGGCCTCACCATTTGACTCTTCAAAAATCATCAAGAAATAGTATTTTTATGACATGTTTTGACAGGGAAAAAAGACATACTCAACAATAAGTGAGTTCACTACTACGTGGTTTATTGCACTGTATTTGATCATTTTATATTGTTAAACTGTTTCTATGTACAAGTTGCCATTTGGCAACACTGTACTATTATTATTACCATTGTATTGCTAGCCTGGCATGTTGATGGTATGCACTGATCTTCTAGAGTCTACTGTAATAATGCACTTTGTGACTCCTTTCCGCATTGCACATGATTATATTTGACACTTCCATTTACAGAATCAACGCAACGTTGTTTTTGATGGTTCCTCATGGAAGAAAGCCAAACTAGCCCTCCGTGTAGATGGTAGTGAGGATGAATTAGGATTTAGTGACGAAGAAAACGAGAAGCTTGCAACCCAGCAAAGAGAGAGTGAGGGTGATGGAGACAGTGAGAATGATGAAGAGTATGAGCCAGAGAATGAGGACAGTGGAGAGAGCAAAGACAGTGCAGACAACATTGGGACAGCACTTATCACTGGCCTGTTGTCATGGCAAAAAGGGGCTGGTGCAAATGGCCAGGCTGTATGGGCACTGTCAGGGTGCAGTGAGCAAAGTGTGAGACCCACCTGTGTGGGTAAGTGGTAAGACAAAGACAGCAGCATCAAGACACTCAGATCAAATGCAAACAATTATTCAAATGAAAAATTCAAATGAAATGATGAAAAATCTCTTTTAAAATGGTTTTAACTTTCAAATTAGATGTATTGTTAACTGTTTATGCTACTGGGGACTGTTTAGAAACCTGAGTTTTACAATTATAAACCAAACTCTCTTGTTTTCATTAATTTCCACTATTGCACGGTCTTGCTGCATGGCAACATTAAAAAAAAAAAATATATATATATATATATATATTTATGTTTACTTGGTTTATTTTATGAAAAAAACAAACAAACAAACAAACATCCCAAACATTTTTTTTTCTAACTGGCATCATGATGCACACAGCAGAGGATTAACATTATAACAACAAATGTGATGATGGAGGAAGCTCTAGTACATGAGTCAGAATTGGACAGGCATAAACATACTGACATGAGCTTAGAAGCAGAGGGCTGCAGGTCAGATTTTGCCCTATAGCCTTGCTGCTATTGGATTATTAAGTCATATATTTTTCTTACTTTCTACGTCCTGTGTACTTGAGTTTGGTTGGTTTTAGGTTGTATGACTAAAAATCTTTTTCTGCCCACTGGTTCATAGTTTATCTTATGATGGAAGCCGGGAGATGGGGTAATATGGCCAACGCCGATAGCTTGCATGCTGTTTACTATTATTACTCCAAATTGGGTGTTGTGATTGTTTCCAAATGAGCTCTCAGGATTCAACAGTTATTCTTTCATCACCAGGTCAACATGAAGACTTCATTTGAAAAAGCTGATTAATGCCACGCCTGACAAAACTGGTCTTTCCTTCACATGTCATGTTTTCATGGCCACAAAAAAATACTTTATATCTTTTCTATATTTTGTTAAGTGTGAAATAAATTGATGAATCCTCTTCTGTTCAAATGTATTGTTTGTTTGTTTTAAATACAAAGACCAAACAGTACAATTAATAGCATTTTTCATTATTGGAGTTGTCTGCTTTTCCAAATGAACTCTTCAAGTGCATGTGTGCTGAGTTGCTCAAGCTCGCACAGCAACAACAGTGGTAACAGACAACTGCACTTCTAAATCAGTGAGGAATGATAAAAAGCACAGTCTTATATGGCGTTGCTTTAAATTACCTATGAAGAATGTTTTCTTTTTTGTGGGTGCATACATGGATATAAACTTTCACACACTTATTTTGTGTTATATTATCGGCTCAGAGGCCAACAGTGTGTGCGTTTGACCTTATCACAGATAGTGCACCCATGCATTCATAAATTTGTTGGCAGGAAATGCCCCAACAGCACACATTAAATGTGGTTGCTGTATTCTATTTATT
The DNA here is from genome assembly GCA_037176975.1 of Arrhamphus sclerolepis. Classification (NCBI taxonomy): domain Eukaryota; kingdom Metazoa; phylum Chordata; class Actinopteri; order Beloniformes; family Hemiramphidae; genus Arrhamphus; species Arrhamphus sclerolepis. The sequence goes on from JBAMYA010114534.1 coordinate 6,430, forward strand.
TATTTTATTTCATTTGTAATCATGTTGCAGTGTTTCAAAACAACGTTGTTACTGCAGTGCTGTTTAACCTTTTGAAATGGGCTTGATGCATTTGAATCAGATGTGTTGGAGCAGGGGGAGATCTAAAACATACAGGGTAGTGGTCCTCAAAGGTCAAAATTGGGGAACACGACAATAAATGATATTTGAATTCAATGACTGATACATATTGTGACAGCCCCTCCAGTCCACTAGGGGTCTCTGTGTCTTTTCTTTCAGGGAACAGGTAGATGGATTGTTTTCCAGATTGGCTACAGCTGTGTTGGTATCTGGAGATAAAAGGCCGGTTTCCAGCGAGTCTGCCCCATCCTTTTCCACCTGGCCTCCAGATCGGAACCAGTTGGAGCTGGCAGCCGGGCTGGTGTGCGTACGCCTCGCACGGGTTGTTGGGGACCCTCATGGAGCCTTACTTTGTATGACAATAAAGTCTTTCACTTGGATTGCTCGTCTGTATCCCGTTTTTGTCATGGCCTTTGAGCCGGGCGTGACAAGTGGGGGCTCGTCCAGGAATTCGGGGCCTGCACTTGACTAGCAAACTGTCCAGGTCTGTACGGTTTAACAAAACCTGGAACAGTTTTATAAACACCCATAAGATTTATGGAAATTTGAATCATGTTGTGTAATGGCCTAGTAATAATAGTAATCCGGCACAAAATTCTAAATGTTTTGAATGCATATTATTGTCACTATGAACATTAGATGCAATACTGATATATTCTTGATATCATTGTTCTTCCACATCCAAGAGTATCTGTGCCGGTAGAGAAGAGACATTGCCTAGTGAGAACAAGTCAGTGATGATAAATATAAGATACAGCTTGAGAAAGTCCAGGACTCAGAGCATGCAGAATATGGTTGTAATATAATTAGTATTTTACTAGTGTGGGTGCTAAGACCAAGTCCCACAGGATGTAGAGCAGGGGTAGAACGATAGCGCTGCACCAGCAGTTTTGAATTGCAGCTATTCAAGTCAATGAGGGTAATTGCACCAGCATCCAGCAGAAGGAACCGTCCACGTTGCTCTACCAGGGATGTCAAGTCTATTTTGTAGCTTAGCAGGAGCTGGACTGAGAGTCATAGGTGGACATAAAGACCAGGATAAATTCCCATTTTTTGACTTGAATATAGAAGCATGGCCCTCTTCTTCATCACTGGATTCCTCTGATTGATCTGTGGATCTCTGGATTGATCTGTTCATTGTGCTGCTACACAATGAACAGTGGGTGAGGCCTAAAAAAAGCCTTATGAGAAAAGAAAAAATATATTATTGAAATAATGTTGCAGCTCTCAACAGGTGCTGGTCCCATGGAAGAAAGATTCTACTGGGCAAAGTTAACTATAGTAACTGTCAGGGAACCCAAGGTGTGTGAGCGTGTGTGTACATCTGACAAATAAGGATGTACATGATTTCAGTTTTTTACATTGATTGTAATCACCCCCATTCATGTCGAATGAGTGGTTGTTTTTGGCTGGGAACACAACATTGTGTGCAAACTGGAAAAAATAAATAAATAAATAAATAAACTGCGGACAAAGTCATTGAATCTTAGGCTACTCTAATCAAATTAACAACATTCTTCAGACCTAACCCTTTTAAATCAATACACAACGTGAAGGTTAAATATGTAACTCTTGTGCAGACTCCTCCTTTGAGTGCATTTGTAATCTCTTCCAAGTCCAAGTTCCTGCCTTCAGGACTTGAGGTCACGCCAAAGCTGCTCATAAACTGGACCACAGCGCTTTCTGCATTCTGTGAGGCTCTTTTTTATACGAATAATTAATGTTTATTTAGTCTTAAATGACTTAAATGACTTTATTTCAAAGTGGTAAATCGACTTGGAATTTCAGTCTTAAATTTTATGTAAACTAAATATGTTGTGATTGTGTGGTCATGAAGTAGTTTTAAAACATCTTGGAAATGAAATGAAATATTTTGGTAAAACTGTGTATGAAACCTGCTATAAGAGATGATGACTCAAATATAGCATTGCTGTTAATGTAAAACATTACATTATGTGTAACACAATGACACTTTTGACAACATGTTGGAAAATACTGCCATAAAAGTTCCAATGCTCATTTTGCAACAATAAACGCAGAAAAGACGCCCAACATGGGCTAAAAAATAGATTACAAGAAAGTTTTATTAACCAATTTTTTGAACAAGTGACTTTTTTATCTGGATGTATATAAGTAGTTTCCATGGTTTTTATTATACATTTGCTATGACAGTAGATTATTAGGAACTATGATGAATTTGTCTGAATTTAATTTTTTGTTAATGATTGTGAATAATTTGTTTTGGATAATTTGTGTATTGCGCATGAAGCATGTGTCCCAGTATGTAATCATTAAGATAGAAGAAGATAGTTAAATTTTCAAATTTCTAAAGGCTTTTTTGGTTTTGAAACCTTTTGTTTTTCAGCTTGAAGACAGAACAATACCCAAGAGCTGATGGCCGCATTAGCAGTGACAGTAACGTAGATATAATTTGATTTGAAAGAAATCAAGGAAAGCATAAATGGTAGACAGTTTATAGTGAAATGGAAAATCTATGAAAGATTTTGTTAAGTATTTGGGTCAAGCATTTATTGGGGATTCTCACCTTCATTTAATCTCCCAAGACTTTAATAAGAAACCATTTTGCAAAAGAACAGCAGGGGGAAAAGAAAGTCGGAAAGGAAGGAAGAGAGAAGCTTGGAATCTAATCAAAGCAAGGACACTTCACTGATTTCCTCTTCAAAAACAACAGGAAGAAAATTGGTTTGGTTTGCCTCTGTCATGAAAGCAAAAGACAATTGATACTAAAAATGGTTTAAATGTTGAAAGGGGAAAAATGAAAGGCGCTTAAAGTAAAATGACTAAATTAGTTGTTCATGGACTGCAATGGGAGAATGGGTAATCTGCAGCCTCAATCCCATTCTCCACTCTTGTCTTTTTCTCCAGTACGTTCTTCCATCCAACAATTACAGAGCTTTTCTAAATCCATTCTTCTCCCCTTCTCTCTGCCTTCAAGTTTTTGGTCACATCATTATTCATGCAAAGTTGCTGAAGGGCTGGAAAAGGGAAGTTACTACACAATGGCCTTTCTTCAAAGATCAGTAGCCTATATATGGTGACCACTGAGGGATATGCTGCATTATCCACAGGACTGGATAAATAAAATGTCCGTAATATCTTCTATATTTTTATATATCAGTCTATTTTACATTTGAAGTATAGCTATCAATGGGTGAGCAAATGAGTTGTTGCATAAACACCGTTGAGACAAAATACCAGCTATGAATTTGCTTATTGCTACTTGTTTGCCTGGCCATTCGAAAGTCAGACTTGTGTGTGCTTGGATGTTTGAAAGTCATCATTAAGGCATAGAAGAGATGATTGATTGCCACACCATGCTTAGCCAAGTGAGGCAATCCAGCAAACATCAGCTGCATTAGCGACGACAGCAACCACCTACCCTGGCACAAGGACATTGTCTGCAACGTAAAGTGTGGTGGCAACTAATTAAAACATAAGTAAATCAGACCATAATGAGTTGTAATTGTAGATAATTGAAGAGTTGTTGGTGTATCATGTCTAATTGCCTTGCATTGCTGAGATAATGAGAAAAGTTTGATTACTTTAGACTAAACATATTAGCTAGGTAGCAGATGTTGTTTCAAGGAGGTGTCACAAGCAATCTCATACCTCACATCTCAATCTCATCACTCACCCTCCACACAGAGGGAATGGCTTCAAAGCTGTTTGTCTCTCAAGCTTCTACTGATATATATAAATAAAAAGGGTGTTTTTGTTAAGTCCCATGCTAAACTCTTTACTGGTTGCCAGTACTTTAAGTGGAAGTTTTCATGATTTTTATTTATTTATTTATTCATTTATTTTCTTTTAATCCATGACTTGACAATTTTTCAAATCTCTCACACTAATTTCAGTAAAATGTAGAGTTGTATTCTTCAACAAAGACAGCTTCGCAGAAAAGTATCAAGCTTGGATGTTCAGATTTTGCTGTCTTTGTAGTTTTGGTCTATTGAGTTTAATCCTGGGATTTAACTATCAAGACACTGTCTTCTTTTCTCTTTTGATCCACTTTCATCCTCACCATTGTCTCTGAAGTAGTCCAAATCAATTATCTTCAAACCTTATCTATATTCTTGACTGTGGTCCTTGGGATGAGTGATATTCAAAGCCTATCATCTCATATCTTGCCAAAGTTTTGATACTTAAAACAGCCATTGTCCTTAAGTCCTCTGATTTAATGCTCCATTTATCTGTTCATCATTTCATGGTGTGCCATTAAAAGCATTTAGGGGATATTGAAGCATCATTATTCAGTGTTTGCCTTAGAGCTAAAGACAAATAAATGCATAAATAAAATTAGGGAATGAAAAAATAATAATACATGAGCTACAAAGGACTGAAATAATAGGATAAAAGTAAAAGTTAAAGTTGCAGTAATTGAATATTTATGTTATTACTTGATCATGGAAAGGGTTTTTTGAAAAGAATGAGTATACTTTTGGATTTGTGCAATTTGAAGGGAATTACTATGGAGTTAGAACAATTTTAACCAACTTTGTAATCGAATAATAAAGACGCAAATCTACCTTTACTCTGACTGAATTTTGCATGCAGATAGCGTTGTTTGAATGATTGAATGTGATTAGATCACGAGTAAGTCGTTCCCCAAGTGGGGTGCGTTCCTTTGATTGGCTGAAACAAGGAAGATAGCTGGTTGCAGATCATTTGTGTTAGAAAAAATGCATTTGTGAGTTGGAGGCACCGCAGGGGAGTCTCAAAATTCACTCACAGATGCAGTGAAGTCCACAGACCAGAAGCCATTTGTAAATCAAGTTATATTTGTGTGTATCAGAAATACGTGTGAATCTTGTCCTGTGCATTTGTAAATCGTCTTGTGCATTTGTGAAAATTGTCCTGTGCATTTGCGAATCGTCATGTGCATTTGTAAATCATTCTGTGCATTTGTGAATCTTGTCCTATGCATTTGCAAATCGTGTTGCGCATTTGTGGCTGTTGAGACTGTTCTAACTCCATAAATTACATTGGGGGGGCTAGTCATGCTGGTGAATGGAAATAAATGCAGATATTCTCTGGACACAAAACCTGTTAAGATTATGTGATCTGTATCGCCTTAAGAGCACATGCACACATACGTATACAGACTTGGCAGGCATGTAGAAGAGAACATGATTGGTTTACAAGACTCATTTTGTTTCTAAAAGGGATCTGTCAAGAGTGAACATGTTTTTTGGAACAAAATTATTGGCTAGATAGACTCCAGCCAATCGGGTAGAAAAGAATACAACTGCTCTCCCTACTGTGTCACATTTAGCTTGTGGTATCAGAACTACAAGATCATGTACCTTTGCACATATAGTGAAGCACACCTTTTGGCAAATTTCACTTGCTGCCAGCACTGATATTCAGTCCTGTTAACCTGTGAAGCTGCAGCGTATTAATTTACAAGCTGAACCAAGAGATCCGTCATCAACTTTAATAGGATTTGAGGTGATATTGTATCCCAAGTGAAATGATGTTGCTGCTGATAAGGCTGATTATCAGGCTTCTGTGGAGCCTTTGGGAGGAATATGCAGTGCCTCTTATCAATGTCTATATCAAAGTTCTGCAGCACACCTTTGATAAAAGCTACCTGAACTCTGATTAATACAGATGTGCAAAGACGATATAAATTCAGGATTTTTTTGTACCCTTCAGACAGCAGATTGTAATGATTATAGAAGCAATTATGATTCTTATGAATATGCATTGCTAATGCAAAGTTGTTAAGATTAGAGAAACTTGGACAACATGTTTCTCCATTCTTTTATGTGAACTATGTGCACTTTCAGACTACCTTGAAACTTTCATTGACTTACATTCAATAACATAAAGCTGATTAGCTTGCTCTGCAGTGTTCACTGCACACATCTATGATGCTGCAACCCCTTTCCAGCCACTCCATGTCTTACCCCACAGTGTACTGGAAGTATCATCAGAGAACAGCAGTCAAATAATGGGATCGAGGATATGAACAATGACAAAGGACTGAAAGCACTGCAATAAATGTGAGTAAAGAGAAAAATGAAGAAAAAATTGAAAAGGAGTAAGGCTGATGGAGAGCCACAGTATGGCAAACTCCCAGTTTCTTTTTTTTCTTCTTTTCCTCCACTCTGCCCCCTGTCTCTTGCCACCATTCCCTCTATCTCTCCTCACTTGCCTCCCTGCTTGGTTGGGTAATTGGATTTCAGTTATGTGCCAGGGTTCTGCTCTCTTTGAACTTTCTGGAAGGTCAGAGGTGGCAGGGCGACATCGTGTCACAGCTAATCTGTCCCCGGACTGCTCCGGGTAAATCAGGAGAAATGGCACTCCATGTGCATGCTTCTGTTGGTGAGTGTGTGTGACAGAGTGAGATTTTTGCGTGTGCCAGGAAAGGGTCATCCTCCATGAGAAGTCCCTGTGTTGTTGGATGGAAGCAGGGAGGAGAGACAGACACAGCCTTAGTCACTTATTAGGAGGCGACACAGAAGAAGGGTCTCTCTGCAGACTGCAGGGAAAGAAGAAAATGGGGCACAGTCAAATATTACCTCAATTTACCCATCGTATTCTCAGTCAAAATTCTTGACTTTATCTATGAGATCTAAATTTGCATTGACCTTTTTTTTTTTTTTTTTTTCGATAAATCACAAAACAGAGTTAGTTATTGATGGAGGACAACACCCCACATGTTTAACAATCTGGGTGCAGAGGTAGAATTGGTATGCAGACATATGATGTGAGATTAGCTCATCTGTTAAAGGGACACAAGGGAAAGATGTTAACTGTAGCCTGTGTGAAAATTATCTCAGGGCATTGGGGGAAAGTGGTCATACAGATCCATGCATGATTAACTCAGAGTAAAATAATCCAGGAAGCTAAGAGTCATGCTGCAAACTGCAAATGTTTGACTGTACATTGCAGTTCCTTAGTGAGAAGACATTTATTTGTTTGCATTGTGATCCTCTTTATACTTGTTATTTTAAAGTGTAAGAACTCTGTACTACCTATTTTCAAAGAAAACCAAGTGAGTAATGATAAACATGACAGCATGTTAGAGATTTTGGCTTGAGACAAATACATGCTCTCAAGTAGGCCAAATTAAGAGTTTAAAAAGTTTGAATGTATGTAATATGTGTGTGTAACCTGTTTCGTGTGCTCAGTGATCTTACAACGGCAGTAAAGAGACACTAGGTGAGGCAGGCAGTTCTCTTGCTTGCTTGGTTCAAGACATGTTTGACTAACTGGAGCTTTTCTGTAGAAACTGTAGAGATTCTGTAGACCTTCTATCTTGTGGGGGTGCCTCAAGGTTCTATTTTGGGTCCATTACTGTTTTCTTTGAATAGACTTCCCGAAGGGTCAATTTTTAGGAAATATCCTAAAAAAAATAAATAAATACTACCCTTTGATTGTTTTGGAGGCAACATTTTTTTGTCATTTAATCCTAATTATTCAGATTCACTGAAGATATTGTTAAACTGTGTTAGTTATTTGAAGAACTGGTTGAACATTAACTTTCTATATTCAGATGACGAAAAAAAAAAAAAAAAGCCCAGAAATGATTACGTTTGGTTCTGCTGACCACCAAAAGAACTGTGCAGCCTCTCTTGGCCTCTTAGAGTTAGTCACTCATCATCTATAAAAAAACTTGGGTATAGTTTTTGATAGCTCATTTAAATTTCATAAACATATTAGCTCTACTGTAAAAAGTAGCTTCTGCCAGCTGAGACTGTTGGTCAAAGTGATACCATTCTTGCCCCATATAGATTTTGAAAGACTCACGAGTGATTTTATTACTGGATAATTGTAATTCTTTATTTGTTGGTGTTGACCAGTCATTTCTTTGTTGGCTGCAGTTGGTGCAAAATAGCACTGCCTGGCTCTTAACTGTCACCAGAAAACATTATTCCACTGGTTTTATATTTGAATTTTAAGATTTTACTGATTGTTTTTAAGGTTTTAAATGGATTGGCACCACAGTATCAGCTTGATCTTATTATCTGGTCTTACCATCTGGTCTTACAGCCAGATAGTTCTGAATTAGAATCAGAATCAGCTTTATTGACCAGGTTTGCACAAACAAACAAGGGATTTACAACACAAAAATACCACATTCACTATATAAAGAATATTTACAGTATGTACATTGATAATAAATAATATAACTTTGTTTTGTGTAAGAGTGAGGGATTATTCCTGAATGTTCAACAGGGTGACTGCTTGAGGAAGAAGCTGACTTTGTGATGGCTGATCTTGGCGAACAGAGCCCTGTATTGCCAACCAGAGAGGAGGAAGTGGAACAATTTGTGACTAGGATTCGAGGGGTCAGTAGAAATTTTTGCTGCCCTTTTCCTGGCCCTGGACCTGTACAAGTCCTGAATGGAGGGAAGGTCAGCTCCAATGATCCTTTCTGCAGCCCTGATTGTCCGTTGCAGTCTGGTCCTGTCCCGTTTGGTGGCTGACTCGTATCAGACAGTAGGCCTAATGGAGGTGCAGATGACAGACTGAGTAGAAAGTGATCAGCCGCTCTTTAGGCAGATTCAACTTTCTAAGCTGTTGCAGGAAGTATAACCTCTGCTGGGCCTTTTTATGAACTGAGTTAATGAGGTCATGTGAAACGTTTGATCCCAGGAATTTGAATCAGTGCTGATGACCCAGGTTTTGGATGAGATGCTCCGCAGTCTGACTTTCTTCTGTCTGTCAGACAAGAAGCTGATGATCCAATGACAGGTGGTGACAAGCACCGAGAGCTGGGTGAGCTTCTGATTTAGGAGTTCAGGGATGATGGTATTGAATGCCAAGCTGATGGCCACAAACAGGATCCTGGGGAGTCATGGTGTTGTAGGATGTAATGCAGTCCCATATTAATGGCGTCGTCGACCAGCCTGTTTGACCTGTAGTCAAACAGCATGGAGTCCAGCAGGGGTCCATTTATGTCCTTCAGGTGGCTCAACACCAATCTTCTTGATGGTCTACAGCTAAAAAACAGAGGTGACTGAGCTTTTTCAATCACTCTGTCCCATTATCCAGATTATCATTGCAAATATGTATTTCTGCTTCTCCTAATTGTTGCTATATTCAAGGCTCATCTGTTCTCATTGTCCTTTAATTCAAGCTGAACGTTGATATCTGTTAATTGTTTAGTTAACTTTGCTATGCTTTATGTGCACACATTTTAATATTGTTTGATGTTTGCCTGAAAAGCACTATGATCAACACTGGTTGTTTTTATTTGTGTTGAATGCATGAATCTGACTTGACTTGTTGTTTTCTCATACGTTGCCTTTAACAGTAGCAGTAATTACACACATTATTTAACAGTTGGAGCTTGCATCAAAACAAACAAAACAAGACAACAAAAAGAACAACACAACAACAAAAGATCCATCCATCCATCCATTATCTATACCCGCTATGTCCTGTTCAGGGTCACGGGGGTCTGCTGGAGCCTATCCCAGCACACTACGGGCGAAAGGCAGGGGCACACCCTGGACAGGTCGCCAGTCCATCGCAGACAACAAAAGATAATTTAAAAAAATTATAATAATAGTCTCGCTTTTAAAACTTTCAGTGGGATGAAGCCAAAATTCAAGGCAAAGGTTGAAACACGACAGGCCTTTGAGATTACAGTATGCTGTTAAAAACATGGAAATGAAAATTTTCGGCTGATGCAGTGTTGAATACAAATCTTTGGGAGCTTCTCCTGGACTGGTTTTAAGAAGGAAAATTTGGAAAAAAAAAACAAAAAAAGGAAGGCAATATCTACTCTTTCCCAAACTAAGTTTCATCTTTGCCACACTGCCTTAAGATTTCAATGATGTGCTTATTCATACCTGCTTGTGTGTCTCATTAAGAAGTGAGTGAAATATTTGGGAGGACCTAAGAGATTTATCATACTAATGAATATTATTCACGGGGGAGGGGTTGCAGCTTTGGTTTGGAGAGTATGCTTTTGAGGTAGCTGCAATCTGGAAGGAAAGAGTTGAGGCAAAAAATTATACTATAGTAGGTGAAAGGTTGTATAGATGATGTAAAAGGGCTTAAGTAGGCAGGGTAAATCCAGATCCAGCCATGATGAATATAGAGACCAATACCCATTGTCCAGACTGACAGGACATTAACACAAGATTCACAGAATGTCTCACTAGATACAGTATTAGCAATAATAGACAACTTTTTTTTCTAGCTTATAGTGCTGTGTGTGAAAAGAAACAGAGGGATTCAAACCATTTTGTTTCATGAGATTCTAATTCTCAGATGATTGGGCAGATCACTGAGCTGTACAGTCACATGACACAAACAAATCCATTGCACCCAACGAGGAGCTATAGATGTGATATTCCCATTGTGAATATTAAAGCAAAGAGTGAAGAAAACAGAAATGACAAGTTGTTTAGGGGCCTAGTCACTGGCTCTGCCTTACTCTGATGGATCACTTCATGGCTGCAATTGCTCACGGATGCAGAAGCTTTTGCACACAGTGCAATAATGCGAAAGGTTTCTCTTGCCCCATTGAAAGAGCATGGAAGCATGTTACACTCAGCATATTGTACACTACTTATAAAACAGATGTGTAAATTGTAAAAAAAAAACACCCTGGAGAAGGCAGGATAGGATGACTGCTTCTGAAAAATAAACTAAGGTAGTGGAACAGAAGAAGGGCATTTTGGGACGACAACCAGCAGTGTTTGGAGGCAACTTATTGCTGCCCTTGACAGAACACAAAATTTGGGTTTTACTGCAATATTGCTGTATTGTTACAGTGATTAACTTCTCACAGAGTAGGTTAGTTCTTTTTTTTTTTCTTGAATGGAAAAATTACAGTTACAAAGTCCTTCTTCTTCTTGGTTCAAGTTCTATTGTAACAGCCACCAACTGATGTTTCCTCACAACAAACTGGATATAAAAATTTTCTGTTGTCTGTCAGTACATACATTTTTTATATATACACACGTATCTTTTTCATTACATAAGTAATGTTTGCATAAAAACAGCATGAGAAGCAAAATATTAATAACATGTCTCACTTTTAAAAAGAAATGAACTGTATTTACCAATGAAAAAGAAAAAAAATCTTGCCTGTCCTTTAAAGGTGCTAAACTGAAGACATATTTCCTAACATTTTTCAAAATTCATAGTCTGTGTGAATGTCCGTATGCATGTTGAGTCCAATTTATCCCTTTTACAAGCTTAAATAATAAAGAAAGAATGAATAATTCAAATATTTATGTAAGAGCTTTTAAGGTGTTTGGTTTATGTAAAAGATATAAAAATACACATATAAAAAGAATAATTTTTGAATCTTTCTTCCAATTTAAGTGCATATACCCTAAAATAAAAGGCAAGGATTGTCAATATAAGCAAATGTCCAATAAAACTTAATAATTTTTATCAACCCATAAAAAAACCATCTCTTATTCAGTTATACTGTTAGAAGAATTTTGATGCTCAGCTGCTTAGTGAGTTTTTCTGATGATGCAGTCGAAGATTTCAGAGGGTGGTTGGGGGTGATATGTCGACACCCTCCTCGTAAACAAACCTTAGCTCACTGAGATCCCCACCTGCTGTCACACAGAGGACATATTGAATATTTTAACTGATAAAAACAGCTGAAAAAAAAGGTTAGTTTTCAAAACATCAATAATTTAAAAAATAGGTTTAGCTAAGAGGGGGATTTTTATCCTCATCTCTATCCTGTCACCACCTGTACTTTCATAACCTTGTTTTTCTGCATTGTTGAGCCTTATTTTCCAAAATTGCCCACCCCGTCATCCATCTTAGTAATTAACTTCTGTGTCATTGTTCTCATCATCATCAGTCAACGATGAATAATTGTCTTCATCCATTATTGGTAATAAATTAACACACGTTCAGTGCATTGCCTGTCGAGTACATGTTGCCAGGTGGACAGAACTGACACCAAAAGACACTGGTTGTATAAGAGATTTGATTACTTTTTTAAGCATCAAGTTCCAAAGGATGATTATTCTTCATTAAAGTATGTATATTCGATATATGTATGTTACATTTCATCCCAATTTTATTTTTGAACAACATTTCTCTGCATTTACAGTAACCTTGTTTCAAATGTGTATATACATGTATATACATATACAGCTCAAAGCCAACACTTTTCTTTGGAGAAAAATAATTTTCAGAAAGTTTATGATGACTTTTACTGACTGTGTCACCTTGTTTACCTCCAGTGTTTGTCTCAGCTTTGTCCCGGAACATTAGGCTGTGTTTACCACTAAGCTTTCAACCCAAAAAGCTGCAAATCCACTTACAGGTACACATGCATACATCTGTTTGTATACCGTCTTTTATGCATGCAGAGACAGATCCCCTTGCCCCTGGAGCAGCAGGAGCGGTAATCTGGGTCTGTAAATCAGCTCTCTGATGCTTTCTCAGAATAATC
>JBAMYA010114575.1:0-18932 GCA_037176975.1 Arrhamphus sclerolepis
TAGATAGATAGATAGATAGATAGATAGATAGATAGATAGATAGATAGATAGATAGATAGATAGATAGATAGACAGATTTATTGATTGATTGATTGATTGAATTTATTACAGCAGCAAGGTTAGGGTACAACATACTAAAAAGATAAGCAAGATATCAGAAAATATACAAGAGAACTAATTGTGTAGGTAATGTAACATCCAATAGCACAATAAAACTAACAATATTAGTGTAACTAGTATGAAGTGTATTGGTCATGAGTGTGTTGACTAATATACAGGCTATACCACGAATAAATTACAGTTGACTAAACTATGAAACGTCCAGGTTTTGAAATGTATAAGACAGGAAAAAAACTGTCAGCTGTTCTGTACTTCCTATATGTTTTATTGATAAAACACATGAGGGCAGCATACATCCCACATCCACGTTGTTGCAGTTCCTCCTCTGCCCACTTGGTGCTGCTTCCAAAACAGAGCAAATCCCAATTGGCTTCCATGTTTAAAGGTTTAATTTTGCAGCAGAATTAAACATATTTACAACTTGGTACAAACGTAGTTTTTTTTTCCATCTGTAGTTTATTTGGTAGGGACAAGGCACATTAATTGACATTTCTATAAATGTGCCAGAATTAGCCAAGAGGCTATTTTTCATCTGTTACATATTACATCTATGACAACTCTACGGGGGGTGAATTTTTTTGTACCACATCAGATAAATTTACATTAAGCAACAAAGCTGACCAAAAAATCTTGATTGACAGCCGAGCTGGACTATCCATTGTTTTCATGGTTTTAGCTACTTAGCGCTTAGCATTATATTGACTCCTGAATTGTGAATAAAAACTGATCATGTTTTAAAGAAAATATTATGTTTCTTGTGCTTGTGTGGATTCTACTAACAGACCAGCGTGGCTGGATGTTGTTGGTCTGGAAGATCTGAGGACAAAGTGTAGTCATTTTGTGTGGTCAACAACATTTCATATAGGAGATCCCCCTACCAGGATGATTGACTGCAGGTCCCATAACTCCAATAGGAAAAGGCTTGCAATGAGTCTCCACAAGCACGTTTGCTTGTTCAGCTAAGCCATGTACTGGTCCCATCATTGAGCTGAAGGCTGGAACTCTTTCAGCTGAGCTGAGCATGGGTACAATGTATCAGACCAGCAGCCATGCTTAGCCGAAGAAGCGGAGCTGCTTATGAAGAATACTTCACGGAGTCTTCCGGTCAGAGTCATCTAGGGTCTTGGTCCTGGTCCCTCTGTGGTTAGGTGCGTGGTGGACATCAGCTTCTGCTCCTGGAGGTTCTTGTTGTGCTGAGCTGAGCCACTGAGCTCTGCCATGGGACCTCACGTCTTGCCGAATCTTGGTCCAGCAGCTCTCATTCCTTTCTAGTAGTTTCAAACATATGAAATTATAATGTTTGGACAAAATGGAAAAAATGAAGGAAAAATGGAGGAAACATGGGCTTCAATGGCTCTCTGGACAAACCTATGGGTCATGTGACCAGATGGCTTAATACCGCCCCCTGCAAGTCCAATCCAGTGCTTCTGACGTGGCTTCGTCATAACAAAAGCAACCAGTTTCGTATGGCATTCCAGCCCCATGTATGATCTCACTGGCTAGCATTAGCCATGGAGGCACAACAGCAGACTCTGAATCATTGACAAAAATTACATATTTCACAACAATATCCTCCCATCATAAAGGCTCTGGATGTTCATTATTCACATCGATCATTCTTCATTCTTCCTTCAATGATCCAATGACTTTGGTTCTGTTCTTGTTGTAGAGTTTTGAAGATCACAGTGTCAGTAAATTAACTTTTAGTTGATTTTTAGTTTCAGAGAGGACAGAAAGGAAGGAAAAAGGAGGGAGAAACAGGGCGACAATGGAGAAGAAAAAAATATGGAACCAAAGGCAGCAATGAAGAGGGAAAATGATGATGATGGGGGGAGGGTGGCAGGAAGAAAAGAGGATGAAGAGGAGTGACGGGAGGTGGAGGGAAATGAGATGAGAAAAGATGACATGGAGGGAAGATGATTGGAAGGAGAGAGGATGCAGAGGGGGGGAGAATGAAAGAAATAAAGGAGAGGAATGAGGGAGGATGGCACAAGAGGGCTTCAGATGAGGAGAGGAGAGAAAGATGAGGATGATAAAAGGAGAAGTGGGGAGGAAAAGTGTTGCAGGCAGCAGAGCTTTAATCCAGAAAACACCTAAAAGTGGGTCATTTAGCAGGAAACAGAGGAGAGACGTGATTGGCTCTGCAGAAAGATGCCGAAAGTTGATCAGTTGATCCTGGAACCATCGTGGACAACAAACACCTCATCAAGCACTGAGATCTCTCTGGATCTGGTTTCCTGGAGTTTCGTCAGTGTTTACTTCCTGCAGGAGCTAATCCGTCTCCTGCGTCCTGATCCTGGATCTGTCTGATCCACACTAACGAGCTCTGGCTCCGGTGTCCAATTAAAATTCTGATCTTCAGTTAAACAAGCAATGAGCAGAGACGGCAGCAGCTCTTTCAACTAACCTGGAGCAGATTCAGAGCTTTTTCAGCAGTTAATAAACCAGTTTGGAGCCAGAAAAGTTTCCTCACAACTGGATCCAGGTTTTTCCCGAGTCTACACCTCCCTACTGTTCCTTTCTTTCTCCATTCTTTTCTCTTGCTTGGGAATTGGCTCGCACTTTTCCCTGGAAGTCCCAAGAACAGTGTTTTTTTTTTTGGTCCTAAATGCCAAACAGATGGATGATTGTTGCTGTACTGGTTCTTTCTCATGGCGTTCCCTGTTATCTCTGATAGGTGTTTAAAGCTCCACCTTCCACTTTGTCCACGTCTGAAGTTCATTTAAAATCTGGAACTTTGGCAAGCAAATTCTTTTAGAAACAGCAGTTGAAGGACTTCGAATTGCAAAAAATGTATATTTTCAGTCCTGAAAGCAGTTGAAATATAATTCTTCTCCGTGTTTCCATCCATCTATATTTATCCTTTCATGTAGCTAGGGGGGACATGCACTTAACGATGAGACATCATCAGCATCTGAGAAAGAGCCATTAATAATCACATAAAAGCACTGCATTAGTTAAATGTGTAAATCTGAATAAAAAGATGTTATACTATGAGCTTTAATTATACCTCACGATAACAAATAGATCATTTGAGTTACAAACTCTATCAGCTGGTAGATGAAGAACAAAAACAACTTCACTTTTTACACCAATACTCCTAACTCAGTCTTATCCACTGACTGTAAATACTGGACCAACTATCCAGTCATGTGACTCATAGATTTGTAAAGAGAGCCTTAGAAACCCGTTTCCTCCATGTTGCAAAGAGACTCTGGCAAAGCCAACAGAAAAGCTAATGGCTAGCTGACAGTCAAGTCCGTAAAATAATGTCCGGGCATCTGTTTAGTCAGATTTCCTGCTTAATATAAATTTATCTGATGTGGTACAAAAAAAATCAACCGTGTACAGTTCTCATGGATGTAATATGTAATCACAGATGACAAAAGCTATTTTTGTACCAGGCTGTAGATCTGCCTTTAACCTTTTAACATGGAGATCAATGGGGATTTGCTCTGTTTTGGAAGCAGCACCTAGTGTTCAATGGAGGAACTGCAACAAAACCTCATCCCTGGATGAGCTTTAACCAGGAAGTGGTATGGTTGCTGCTTTTTTCTTATCTTTGGTGTTCCACCATTTGAAATCACATTCCAGTGAAAAACCACTGAATTCATGTAATCTCAAGTCTCTGCGACAAGTCAGGACTACATTGCTGTCTCAAGATTGTTTTGGTTACCAGTTGGTTATCAGCATGTACAATCTGGTTCTGATTGGATAATGGATTTGTGAACTGCCCGAGATTCTACAGAGCTGTCAATCCAAATCTGTTAAGTCGTTCCGGAGATACGTCCTTGTACAGGCACACAGCTCAGTAGCTGTTTCACATGGGGGTGCTAGCATACAAACGCAGCCATTTTTAAAGTTTGGTATCGAAAAATCATCAGTAACACAGATGTGAATAAATGCTTCAAAATGGTCTGATTGTTAAGAGGTGTTTTGTTTAAATATTCCTCTAAAAATCTCTTATACACAACATGAAAGTCAACGATGGTCCAGTAACTGACGCCAAGCAGATATGAGCTCTAAAAGTGGAAGATTTTGTTACATTTCTTCTATGTTCCATTTTCATTCACTTTTGCCAGGTGATAGACGTATTTAATTGTACACTTCTGCTTTAAACTCACACGTGTTTCGTTTATTTTGACACCAAATTTATTCAGATACATCCGGTAGTTATTGAGATATACTCATTATGCATTAGCTGTTACTTAAGAGCAGGAATCTCAAACACATGCTTTGTTGTGAGACTTCACTATTTAAACTTTAAATCATTTTGACATTTATGTCAACTGCAATGTGTAAATGACATTTTCTTTGTGCAGTTGAAAATGTGCTTAAAACAGGTGGAAGGAAGGAAAGGTCCCTCAACAGGAGGCCTCATCACTTTGAATTTTCAGTAACTGAAGTTAAAAGTGCTTCATTTGACATCTACACTGTGATTGCTCGTTAGAGATCTGTTCATTGTTGTTTGTTCTGAGAACACGGGAAGCTCTTAAATGAGTGTAATTCTGCCTTTTTTTTATGAAATGAAAGCAATTTCCTGAATTCTTAATGACACATCTGTAACAGGTTTTGGTTCAAATCCCGGAGCGATGTAATACAACGGCTCCTTGTCCAACCATGTTTTTCCTGCTTTTTAGGGCGGAGTCAGACACCCTTCTGTCCAGTCAGGTTTGCCTCATTAGAGATTCGTCCTACAGCTCTTTGTTTCTGTAGAAATGTACATTTGAACACAACCTTTCAACATATGAGAGAATTAATTAGCTAATGTAATTAAACTGGTATTTTCATTTGTAGATATTTACACTTTCCTCTTCTGCGGTTCAAACACAGGCAGTTTGTACCAAAAGAAAACGCAGGTAGGACAGCTGAAGTAATGTAACAGCCAGGCCAACTGGTGGATAATGAGCCAATCAGAAATCATTTTGAATAACCAGGTTCAGTTTCACAGCTAAAGAACTGTTTTGTAACCTTAAAAAAAGATTGTTGTTGTCAAGATTAATTATCATCTTAACTCGGTGAAATTTAAGACCATATGCATTGGAAATGTAGTTTTCCAAAGACGATGGAAGTAGCTCTTTAAGTAGCTCGGAAGTTGACCTATGAAGGAGGAACTTCAACTGTTGTCAAGCTCCATCATCTGCATTTCAGAAGACGTTTGAGACACACAAACTAATAGTCTCAGTTAGTTTATATAATCTGATGCTTCTGACATTTCAGCAACAAAAAAGGGATCACTTTCTAAAGGTCATGTTTCTGTTACTACTCCTTGTACCTCCATGCGTTATTTACGTTGTTTAGCAACATACCCACCAGGGGGGCGGTGACGAGTTTAGTTACTGACGTCTGCAAACACTTAGGTGCTGTCGAGGTTATAATATTTATGTAACATTGGAGTCAAAGGAGATGAAAATCTAAAATTTGAAACCTCAGCAAGTACAGAACCGTTTTCTGCTTCAGCAAACAATTTATTAACAATTGCTGTTTCAAAGTTAGCATTTTACCACATCTAAACCAAACTCTCACTGTAGCAGTTAGCTCCGCCCACCTGCAAGCCTCCAGAAATTTGACCAATTAGTAAACGCTTCTTATTTTCAGGAAGATCCTTTTTCTTTGTGGTTCTGAAATGATTGCAGGCTTTTCAAGTTCTGCTGGGTCCAAAGTTGCTCTAAAAGTAGATAGGAGGCTAAAATTAGAGACTGGAAACGAGCAGACTCATCAGCTCAAACTTGTAGTAGTACTCTTACAGCTGAAGGTCCATTTAAAATTCTTTTTTAGTTCACAGTTATCAGCAGCTATAAATATTTAAAATACACAAAGTTCTGGTAAAGCCGTGAAGAAGGACCCAGGAGTGAGTCCTTTCACGCTGAAATGTGGGAAGGTAGTTTACGAGACGCTCAGTTGACATTCCAGCATGTTCTGCTTCCTGTCAGCGACGCACAAACACATCGAAGGTTGAAACGCAGTGCAGATCCTTCCTCCATGTCCTCCGTTTGTCCTCCGTTCTTTACGAGCCGACAGATACGTCGTCAGATTTCCAGCTGCTGTTCTGGTTTCTGGTATGTTCCTCTCTTTTGTTGCTTTGCATCATCTCTCCATGAACAGAAGGGCTGATGTCGTTGCATCACCACAGGCAACATAAAAATATCAGAGAAACGCTGAAGAAACAGGCCTCACAGACATACACGCAGAGGTGGATTAATTATTCGGTTGCCAAGGAGATGATGGAAGAACGAGCAAATCTGTCAGCTCCCCGAAGAGTCTGAAGACTCTTCACACTTCATCCTCTCTCCCTCTGTTTATCTATGCCTCGTTCTACCACTCCAGGAGAGCCGTCTATTATATCATGTGTAATTGTTTCCATGGCGATAATCTAGCTAGGTTAAAGGGGAATGTTCCCATCACTCCTGAATCCTGAGCCGATTAATCAATCAGACGGTTCATTGTTAAATTAGCTGATTTTAAATTCTAATCTGACGGGTTCTTGTTGTTTGGATTAGGTTTGGGCACTGTGACCTCAGAATCAGGATTAATTAAACATTTTACTTGGATTGTGATGATTTAACGTATAATTTAGTTTTATTTTTTCTTTGTCCTCACAGGTCACTGACACCTCTGCTTTAATACTTCTCAACTCTCATTTCATCCGTTGCCACATCATCACCATGGTTACCATTAAAGGGCCAGTTATGCTTTTCTTTCTCAACCAGATACTATACTGTCAGATTTTGTATAAAAATCACAGTTTTCAAGCATAATCACAAATTTAAAAAAAGGAAATTGTTTTGTTTTTTAAAAAAATTCTATCTTTTTTTTTTTTCATAAAAAGTTTTGGTATAAAATCTCAAATTTCACAAAATTCATGACCTTTATAATAAAACTGAGTCTTTTGGACTAAAATCAATTTGTTTTTCTTGTAAAATCACAAATAATGATGGTAAATTATTGTAAAATTGCAAATTTTGAAACATAGACTTTTTGTTCAACAACCAAGGCTTTTTATTGTATATTGCAAATGCCACAAATTTATGACGTCTTTTTTTTTTTTTTTAAGATTTTGGTGGCTCTAGTCGCCTTTATTGAGTGGAGGAAGGAAAAGAGGGAGACATGCAGGAAATTGTTGATGAGCTGGGAGTTGAACTCACGATCAACTGCATGAGGCTGTGCTTCATATATGGTCTGCTTCAATTCCATAGCAGCCCACAAAATTATGACTTTTTAACTTAAATCTTTTTTTTTTTTTTTTTAAATATCAACTTTTTGCAATATTTTGACATAACATTTTTGGGTGTAAAATTGGAAATTTTTTTTATCAATTCAACTTTTTGTCACAGAAATCATGTTATCATGTAAAAATATTTTTCATGAAAAATAAAATTCTAGAAATTTTTTTTTTTAATGTTAACTGACTTTCTATTTATTGTGAATTTTTCTTATATGAAAATATAAAAAACAAACTTTATATATTTAACTACTATATAAACTATATCTAAAAAGGTTTGACCTTTGTTCTAAAATTACAACTTTTGTGTTGTGAAATCACAATTTCATACAATCCCAAAACTGATTTTTTTTTAACTAAAATTAAATGAATTGATTTGTTAAACATCAGTTTTTGTATTTTTGTAACTACAACTTAAATCAGGACTCAGGTTTTTTTTTCTTTTGAATCCACTTGACTTCAAATCAGTCAAATAACTTTTGAACTTATATTGTCATTATTATTATTTATTTGAGGTAAATAAAGCTTCTTTTTTCAGTGAACATGATTGGACGGGTGTGGACCGTCAAGCGGACAGCATCATATTGCTGTTGAGGTTTGAAAACGGTCTTTAACATCACCACAGATGTTCAGTTAACATCTGCAGCTTCAGGTGTCTTAATGTTTTACGGCCAGATTTAGGACAACAGGTGATCGTCAGCACAACCAGATGTTTGCTATAGAAAGTTCTGGAACAATCAAAACTACCAGAACAAAAGCCCTGAGGAAAAGAAATAAAACATGAACTTTTACTTTTCACTTTAATTTGTAAATGTAAAATTTGTTGATTTAATCTCTTTTTGTCTGACATGGAAATATACTTTTTTTTGCTCAGAAGTAGAGTAGTTTTTGTGCTTGAGGGCTTAAAAGCATCAGTTGGTGGTCTTGCTGTTGTCTGTTCGTGTGGAGGGGGAGGATGGGGAGGAACTAATAAGCTTAACTACCCCCCTCCCCCGCCTGTTTCACCCCCGGCTGCCCTTCCTCCCCCTCGTCTTCCTCCCTCGGGGCTGATGGCTGACTGAACAATGTTTAGTGTCTGTCTGAAGCTGAACGACTCGCCTCTCCGTCTTCATCGTCTCCTCTTTGTCTGAAATCTTTTTAAATATTTTTATGCTAACTTGATAAATTTGGGTTTTTTTTTAGTTCTTTTGTAGTCTGGTTTTGGGGTTCTATGCGGGATGGAACCAACTGGAAAATGCCCACCTTTTCCACAGTTAACATTTATTTTGATCAAATCAAGTCGCCTGTCCTTGTTTCACTCTTGTTTCACATGATGTCACTGCTGGACGTGGCTGGTGTCTGGGTGGCTCGGCCAGAGGCCTTGGTTGCGACCTAACATAGCTAGTCTTTGGTGGCCAGTTTGGCCTCCAGCATGGGGGTGACGGTGGTTCCAAGTGAACCAGCTTCACTCCTGGACAGAGTGGTCTGGCGTCAAACATGTCAGATTTTTGGTGCTTTGGTTCCCCCTATACCCGGTAGAGTTGCTTTTACATCACTGTGTGGCAGCAGTAAATATGATACGATATATTAATTTGACGCCACTCATCATTTCTATGTTGTGTTCTGGCTGTAAAGCAGCACTGAGCTCACAACATCATTGACTAGTTCTTTCTAATAACGTCAACTATAAAATTTGTCTTTGGAGGAAAAAAAAATTATGAGAATGAAGCAAATTGCACTTGAATAGTTTTTTTTATTTTAATCTTGTTTCACACAAAGAATTGAATTTATATGCGTTCCATCATCTCACTTCCGAGGAGCATCTAATACTTTACATGTATGAAATAAAAGGTCCGTGGCAACCCTTGTTCTTTTATGACAAAATGTTGCCAAAGAGTTGATCTTTTCCAACAGAACATTGTCATTTTAAGTTCAAAATTCAAAATTATGTGACATTTGTGATTGTACAATAAAAAAGACTTGGTGTTGAAAAATTATTTTAAAAGTTATTCTAGTACAAAAGGCTCAGTTTAATAATGAAAGTCCTGGATTTAGAGAAATTTGAGATTTTATGCCAAAAATTCACTTCTTAAAAAATTTAGCAAAAGAATAAAGAATAACCATCCCTTTAACAGTAACCATGGTGATGATGTGGTCACAGGATGAAACAGTGTTTGAGGCTCCTGATTAAACCAACAAGGAGACCTTTGATGGTTCGTATCTACAAGGCTACCAAACAGCACTAATGAAAGTAAAGTATTTGTTTTAAATTACAGAATCATTATCTCTGTAAATAAAAAGTTCTGGCTTATTTAACCTCTGAGACACATTCAGTTGAAAGTTAAAGCTGCGGTACTTTTTTAGCAGATAAACTGAACAGCTGTGACATTTCAGATCCATTTGCGGTGGTTTTAGCTGTTTCCGTTTCAAAGAAGAGCAGCAGGAAAACAGCATTTTCAAATTTGTCCACATTAGTGAGAACACAGAGAGAGGCAGCAGCAGCTGGACGAAACCTGAGCGCAGCATGCTAACAGATGCTAACGGGGCGGCCACGGGTGTGCATGTGGATGTATGTGTGTGTGTGTTACAAGTGTTTGCTGCAGTGAAAGCAGTGCAGGTGTTGAGTTTCAGACTCGGCTAATGTGTTTGTGAATGACACTGGGAGGCAGACAGATTGAATGAGAGCTGAATGAGTCTGCTAACAGACGCTAATGTGTCTGACAGATCCAGAGTCTTTTTAAAAACCGCTGAATTCAAGGTCTTCACCGCGATAAAGCACCACTACAATATGACACAAATGAAAAAAAAAACAAGAATTGAGAGGCTAAAATAAGCACAGGATCTTCAAAGAGAAGAAGAGCATCTTTGTGGGTCTTCAATTGCAATATTAACTGCAATATTTTACTATTATTATTTTAAAAATGACAACAAGAGCAGTGCCAAAGAAAAAAGCCTCCTGCACAGACAAAAGAGGATTAAATCACACAACTTCCAGTGGGAGCGCTGGCTTAAATTTTGTTTCATTTGCAACTTGTATTTGAAAGAAATTGGGACAAATAATAACCGTTTGGCTCATCTGCTGCTGGCAGAATAAAACAACAAACTTTACCAACCCAATGATCTTTAATTTTTTTTTGCTTTTCCACCTTCCATAAAACTGAATCATGTGACTAAAACTAATCATCTCAAGCTACTTTTTACCATGACTTTAAAGAGACAATTGGAAATGAGAAACATAATTTAAAATGTTTATTCAGAGCAGTCAGTGAATTATGCTGCTTTAACCATCTCATTTTAAAAGCGTCTTCAGCCTCAGTGCAAACATTTTAAATTAATGTTCCTGTTATTAGAAAGAAAACAACAAAAACCCATCAGAAATATCATAGAATTAAAAAAAACTGAATAAATAACAGGCACAAAAAGTGTCTACAGAGGCTTCGTAGCAGCAATCATAAAGTTGTGTTTATATTTCCTTGACAAGGCTGTTTTTATAATTTGGTACATAAACTTTGAACTTTGAAGTCAGTTGAATTTGAACTAATTGGATCACAGAAGGGAATCCACGGGATAATGCGTGAATCACAGTGAATTATACTGAACGGAAATATGATTTTGATATAATTTAATTTTATTTGTGTGACTTTAATGCTTATATTAAGCAGAAGGCGGCATAATAATAAGAGCTTTCCTGTTTGCATTCAGAAAGTCTTCATATTAAGAGCAGGTCATTATAATTTGAGAGTTTATTTATTTTTGAAAATGTGCAAGTATTGATGTTAAATCAAGATGAGCAATGAGTGTCATGTAAATTCTAATAATATATAGAGATATATGTTTATGTGTGTGTAAAAATGTGGTATTTGCTAAGTGTCTGAAGTGTTTTATACATAAGCTGCATCTATGAATTATGTTGTTTTAAAAGGATAGGCCAAAAAAATTAGCTTTTGCTTTGTTATATTATTCTATCTAGAACTTTATAAATTTAGAAAGCTTTTTGTGTAAAGTACCTTGAGAGGACTTTCAGTTGAATTCAGTTTGCGCCCCTCCCCCGCAACAGTAGTATTGATGTAAAGGAAATATGGCAGCATTTCTATTCAACCATTTTGAGGGACCTTTAACATACAACGTTAATGTATTAACATTTTTATTATCACATAAATGGATTTAAGATGTTCAATGATGAATAAGAAGTAATTTTAATATATTGTAAAGTGGGGGTGGGTGCTGGTTATCTTATGTTATGTCACAAACAAACCTGCAGCCTTGAGTAAATGGATCCACCCCACCTACTCCAACCCAATATTCAAGATTGTTCTTCATATATAAAGTATATAAATTCTGGAATGCTGGTTTTATGTATGTAATTTAATGCTTGGTCCGGTATGTAAAAGGCAGCAGGGTAAAATTGGGGGCACATCTTTCCATAAATATTACAGTATGTTAGTATGTAAGCGCCTTATAATTTTTGTGTGTGTGTTATCACACGCACACACACACACGCTCAGCTTTGGGATTATCAGTAATAGAGCCAGTTTATCTCAGATGAGCTTCAGCTCCACTCTCACCGCCACACTGGACCTCGCAGTTCGCAGTTATGCTACACACATACGTACACTCTCGAGGTATTGCATTACATTGGAATTTCAGGCAGCTGGCTGCAGATCTGTGTGTGTGCAAGGGTGGTGTGTGTGTGTGTGCAGCATTATCAGGTTTCCACCAGTATCTGCCCAGCTGAGCAGAATAAACAGTGAAAATGAAAAACTGTTTGATGCAAACACAGCCAGTCGCTGCCATCATGAACAGTTTTATACGAACCACTTAAAACTGGACTGAAGTCAGCTACACGGGCCCCTGACAAAAAACAAAGACTCTGCGCCTGTAAAAACAGCACATTTCCAGTCAACATTCCTAACTTTCATTTGAAATCAGGTGCAAACAGCTGCTGCAGGACATCAAAGCCGAATGTAAATTGGAAGGTTGGGTTTGTTTTGGTCACATGATCCCGTTGTTAATGAAGCTGTGGGTTCTGATCTGACAGCGCGAGTGCATCTGTCAGCACGCAGAAACACACACTCTTCAGAGGACGTCACATCGACTTCGAGTCACTTCCAGAGCACTTAACACTAATTAGAAACTCTGCTTCATACAAATCACCCGATGGTTTACCTTAAGGGGGACGTCTGTGTCCCCATAACCAGGGTCAGAAACGTGCAGTCCCAACACTGTAGGTTAAATGAGTGCAAACACATATACTCTTTCTGCTTTACTGTATCCTTCTTTTTGTTACCTTATTAGGACTTTTTTAAGTGTAAACACACCAATAGTCTTTGTGGGGACCAAAGCCTGGTGCTTGTGAGGTTTCTGTTGGAAATAAGCTACACTCTTGTCCTTTTGCTTGCGTGTATATCAGGTGTGTACTCTCTCCTGAGTTGTGTAAGAATCCAGGCAGACATCTGCCCTTTATTTGCTCGATCTGGTTAAAAAAAACTTTCTTTTTAGCTACTCCCTCTTTGCGTTTGCCACACTAGTATGACTTGCAAGATTACTTTGACACAAGTTTTACACCCGATGTCCTTCATGACTCAATCAGCATTCAAACCTAGCATGCTAGGTGTAAGCACTACCTCTAACCATCTTATATCCAGGTCATTACAGTACATAAGCTACTGGTGAGATATAAGAATGCATATGTGTTTAGCACCCCCCTCTGGTTGGAAAGTATATAATTGTCTTTTACCACCGTTGTAAATATTGTTGCTATTGAAGCTGGCCACATGACCTCGTCTCCAGCTTCTATTACGAAACAAACTATTAACCAGTGAACAAACAAAGAAAGTTAGTAACACAGCCTAATAAGAAACAAAATAAAACATTCAAGATATAAAATGTAAGAAAAATATGTGACCTTCTAATCCAATAGCAACAAGGCTAGGACACCATCCGACCTCCACTTCCAGTCTACGCCTGTCCACTACTGACTCGTGTATGAGAGCTTGCTGATTGTTCTGACAAAATCCTCTTCAGTTTCTTCACCGCCTCTGCCATGACGCTTGTTATGATCATGTATGTTATGTCATGTCATGTGTCATGCATGTCTTAAAGTTAGAATCTGGCTAACTCCATATCGTAAAAACTGTGATGAGTAGTTGCACAGTTTGATTGGCAGCTGGGAGGCATGTCTTCCTGAATCTGTTTGCACACTTTTTCATAGTCCTGTTATAAACTGAACTCTTGCTAAAATAATTTTAGAAACTATATTTTTGTTTTTGGGGGTTTTTGGGGGATTTTACTGTTTTACAGATCTGTAATTTATTGTGTTGAACACTAGGGGACGTATTCTTTGTTGATACAGATTATTGGTGCGTGAGTGGAGACTGACTCACTGTTGGAGTCAGACCCTAGTGGTTCGTAGAGGAACCGTATCCTCTAGTGGTCAGTAGAGGAACACTGGAGGAGTGTCTGGGTTAATTTCTTTGTAATAAAAGTGAGCCTCAGTAGTTATTTACAGCAGAGCGTGCACATGTGTGCGTGGTTTGTGTGTGTGTGTGTGTGTGTGTGTGTGCAGGTGTTGAAGGTTTGAATCCCAGCTGGGAGTCACAGTTCACAGGTCAGAGGCCACTTCCTCTATCGCTCCTTCACTAGATCTTTTCTCCTTTCTCCCCTGTCACCTCCATCTTCTTCACCTCCTCCTCAAACAAATCTTCTGTTGTTGAAGGAATCGAACAGTTTAGTTCCTGGTTTCCTGTCGAAAACACACACCAGAGAAAGCGTTTTCACGAAAGGAGCTCGCTGTTTGTCAGAAACGGAAGATTCGCGCATCACACCTTTAAACGTGTTTTTACAGCTCAGTGTGTGTGTGTGTATGTGTGTGTGTGGAGTCTGCTGCAGTGTCCTACTTAAACATCTCCTCCTTCACTCTGCTGAGTGTGTCTCCGTAAAACAGGATTGACTGTGTGTGCATGCGTGTGTGTGCATGTGTGTGTGCATGCAGCTCTTCAGCTCTAATTAAGCCAGGCTGCTTAACGAGTAGACAGCTAATTAACACACTCAGAAAACTACACACTCATCCTTCATCCCTCGCATGGCACTCTTATGTTTTATCGCCGCCTTTCCTTTCCTCCTTCTTTCCATCTACTTTCTTCCTCTGTAGTGTTTTTCTGGGTCAGATGGGGGGATGGGGGGTGTCGGGGAGATTTGGGGAATCTTATTTTAGTCACTCTACATTTTCCATTCGTTCGTTTGTTCATCTCTTCGTCGGTGCTCTGCTGTATTTAACGTCAGGCGCTCCTCCTCATCATCGCCGTCTTTGTCGTGCTTCCTCTCCAGAGTAAATCTAATCCCATTTACTCGCTTTCATGTCTGGAAAACGGCGTGGCAGAAACGCTTCAGAGTGAGACCTCCTCACCGCTGCAGGCCACACTTTCATCAGCGCTCCAGATCTTCTTGGAAGGCGTTGATGGTCAGTAGAGGAACTGCAGCCTCTAGCGGTTGGTAAAAGAACTGCAGCTTTTAGTGGTCAGTAGAGGAACTACAGCCTTTAGCAGTCGATAGAGGAAACGTTGCTGTACACCAACAAACAGCTTTAATCCTGTAAATGCAATTGAATCTGAAACAAAGCAATTCAAACACCAAATTAACGGATGTCAAAAGACGAGAACGCAGTACGCCATATAAAACGAGAACCAACTGCTACTTTCCACACATAAAAGGTTTCTGTTTTTTTAAATGAAAGACAACAAACACCGAACCGCCACTCTGCATCTAAAGTTCAGCTAGCTCTTGGAAACTTAAAAATAGCGAAAATCAACTCGTCTGTCTACAATCCAACTCTGAGTTCAGGCTTTCTTGTAATCTTTCATCATCGTAAATCAAATTCCAGCTGAAAATCCACTAGATTCCCGTAATCCCGGGTCTCTGTGAAAAATCAGGATCAGTTTTGATGCCTTATATGATTTCTGTTACTGATAGAAGAATAGAAAGACCATCCCTCAGAAAACTAACCATGTTTACTCTAACACCAGAGTGACATAGATTTGTGACCTGCCTCATTAGAGCTGATTAATTGATTAAAATTAATCAAACCTGTAACTGATGACAGATTTATACTTCTGCATCAAAGCTACACTACAGCGTAGCCTGATTGAACGTCTCTCCAAATGTAACTACGCGTTGCGACAGAACAGACCACAAGAACCATGACTGGAAGATTTGTGCTTCTTTGTTTTCAAATTTCCTGCTGCTGTTTCTTCTTCATTGTTTTCAAGTCTGGTAGAATGATAGTTTGCTGCAACGTCTCTAAAATCGACTGATGCTCAGCATTTATCAGTGCCAGCTCACGTAGAATATACTTGTTGCTACGTCTGAGCTACATACAGGAAGTAAACAAAAGGAAACTCAACACTGAGTTACATCGCTGCAGAAGAAGAACCCACAAGGCCACCAAGTGGTTGGTGCTTGAATTAAAATCAATAAGCACAAGTATAAATGCCAGAGACAGCATAGCCTACATTTATTTGGTGATTTACATCCTGTTTTTCTGCGTCTCGGTTTTGTGCAGCCTGGTATGAGGCTGTTTTTGGACTTTTTACAACCTGACTTTTTGCAGTTTTTGTACTATTTATGATCTGGTTTTAGGTTGGTTTTGACGATTTAGATCTGAGTTTTACTCTGTTTTTTTTTTTTTACTATTTACAACCTAAATATGATATGTAGTTAGTTATCACTCTTTTTTTCTGCACCACATTACCGCTCCTCGTTGTCTTTCATCAATGACAGCGTCTTTCATCTCTTATTTTGTTCCCAGTGTCCTGTTAACACGTTCCTCTCTGTGTTTGTTTCAGATCCGTGTGGACGGGATCCCACCGCCGGCCCAGAGTGCTGTGTTGTATGAGACGGTGACGGTGTTTGAGGGGAAGCCGATTCTGAGAGACATGGTGTTCAGTCCAGACCACGAGTACATATACCTGCTGAGTGACAGACAGGTAAACTCACCTTTGGAGAACCCAGCTGTTTGTCATCAGATAGAAACTGAAACAGAGACAACATCAAACCCAAATCACTGAGTGTACAAAGAGAACTGGACAAACCCTCTGTGATGTTAGCAATTTGTCTAGACCCATGCTAACAGAAACTGTCAACCATGCTTCAGCCTGGCATTGACAAAAAATAGGCAAATGTGTGGAATTAGAAGGCCTGGAAGACAGCTAAAAGATGTCCAACAAACCTCAGTTACAACAAGATAACTACTGTAGCTAAGCTCATAACCTCTGATGCTAACTCTTAACTCTTAAATCTTGATTCTAATCAAATCTGTCCTCCTGGAACCACTGGGGCTCTGGACAAGCTCTGCTGGAGCTACAACAGCCCTCTATGGCTGACCCAGCGTTGGTCCAGCTAGGTGGCTCAGGGAGTGTTAGGATTACAACCACAACCTGGACCCATTTAACCTGGTCTGGAATGGATCTGGGGGCAGAGATAGCTCCAACAACCCTTGCCTCTTCAAGGCCAAGCCAGAGCAGTTTAAAGCAGTCCGTTAGTGCAATCAAAGACACAATTAACGACTATGTTTACTTAGCTCTTCATTCACAGCTCAGATGTCAGTCACCAGAATTACCAATTAGCTAAATTGATGGTTGGTTTGTAGAAGAACTGCAGCCACTAGTGGTTGGTAGAAGAACTGCAATCTCTAGTGGTCAGTACAGGAACCGCAGTCTCTACTGGTCAGTAGAAGAACTGCAGCCATTCATTTCCTGATATGTGACATGGACCTTTCATCCAAACACACCTCAGTGCTAACTCATCCTGTTCAGACTCTTTAGAGTCTCTAGACTTAAATTAAAATAGCTATTTTTGATTTTCAGACCTAAAATAAATATTTCTGATCCTCAAAGAAAGAGCAGCAGGTTTCTGGAGGAAGGTTGATTTCTTTAGAATAAAAGCGACGTTGAAGCCACAGTAGTTATTTACAACTGAGCTTTTGTGTGTGTGTGTGTGTGTGTGTGTGTGTGTGAACATCTGTGGACAGGAAGTTGTGAATATAAATTTGTCTCAGCTGGCAGCGCACACACCCTCTAGTTTATGTGTGTGTCCATGTTAACGCTGTCATTGTCCTGCTGAGAGGAAGCTCAGGCCAGTTCAACAACTGTCGCTTCCTGTGCGCACACATACACACACGAACACTCATTTTTGCATTTGGGTGTGATGTCACTGAACAGCTGCCCCATCCCAACACGCACACTCACACATTAAATGTTTTACCACCGTTTCTACCCTGAAGTCCTGATATTCAAGCATTATTTTCAGTGAAATTTGATATTTTATTTCTTTAAATGAAACCAAAAAACTTGACAGAACAGCAGGATGAATGTCCACATTCTCCATCTCTTCTGTCTCCATGGCAACCGTTTTCTTTACCTGGACTGTTCTCCTAGCATGCTGGATGTCCAAAATCAAATCAAAAACTGGACTACAGTTCTGGAGTTTTATGACATCGTTCATCTGGAGTTTTACGCCGTTGTTCGTTGCCCCACCTCCTGTTTTGTGTTTTATTTAAACACAATTGATTTCCAACAGAGGTTCTGCCTTAGCCGTGTTCTGAGGGGCAGTTAAACCCTTGACTGGTTTGGACTTTGCTCGGACACCTAACTAGTGTCTGGTAGAAACTGGACCTTCAGAAGCTCATGAAGATGTCGTGTTCCATAGACACAAAACTTTCCGCTCGTCCTTCAGTGTCAGCTGCATTTAACCCCATCAGTCAATTAACAGTTTGAATGTTTCAGTTCTGAATGAGAACTGCAGAGTCAGCAGTTATGTAGACGAGGTCCTACAGAACCAGCGGCGCCGTCTCTTTAAGAGGGCCCTGATAATGAGGTCAGAGCACAGACAGAGCAGTCTGAATGACACAATGAATGTATTCATGTGTGAACGTATGAAGCACGCTCCCCTGCTTTACTATCTCCCTGCTGCAATGACTTCTGGGTAAAAGATTCAACAACACAGATTTGTAAGTTAAGCCTTTGTGAGGACGCTGGCTGGACATTTCTGACAGGAACAAACTGGTTCTTACTTCTGTTTTGTTCCCAGTTAAAACTGAATCACAGTCAATTTTGTTCTGGCTTCAGTTTGAGTCAATCAATAAGAATCAATCAAATTTTGGGAATATAAAGATTCAACGGATACAACAGATTTAACAGTTGGTACCAAAGATCACAGAGAGAGGAGTAAATACAGTCCAGCATCAGTCCAACTCTAACTCTTAGACCACTCTAAAACCAGTATGAATGTCATGGTTTCTGGGGGTGGACCCAAGTATGAGAGTTTCTAAAAAAAATCCCTTTAACTCTAAAACGCTGCCAGAGTCTTCCAAGAACTCTGAGCAAAGCCAGACAAGCGACCCAGGGCAGCGGACAAAAGAAGAAAACAGGACAGACAAGCAAGGAGGGGGGGGCAAGACAATATATCAACACGGGGGCTGATGAGACGCAGGCACAAACAATCAGAGGGGTCCAACAGAAGTCCACAAGATAAAGACATGCTTTCAAAGTAAAGCAGGAAGTTACAAAAGAGGAAACAAGGAACGCAAGAAAGAAGGAAAACCAAGTAAATGTGTATA
>JBAMYA010114646.1:0-18929 GCA_037176975.1 Arrhamphus sclerolepis
CATAAGTGCTTAATTCCTCCAGATGAGAGAGGGCACAGTGGAGCATGTAAAAGACAGCATCATCCACTCCAATGTGTTCTTTGTATGCAAACTGCAGGGGATCACGTTGTTCTTTGACTTCAAGCCTCAAAAACAAAAAAAGAAAAGAAAAGTAAAGAAAAACATTTGAATGTCAGAGCAGCTTGTCAAAGCTGCAGGAGGTAAGAACTCAGTCAAATTAGTCCAGGAAGCTTTTTCTCGGGTCTGTATCATGTTGAGCCTGTCTTCTAACATCAGAGCAATGGTAAGAGGCATTTGAAGGTTTTTCTAGAGGGTGAGGAAATTATTTTACTCATGATTGGAACCTCAGGGACCTTTTAATTAGATTGCAATAGCTTGTCTATAGGTCTTTAAGATGGATAGAGTACCTTTACTGAGTCTGTAAAGCCAAACACATACTTATATGTAACATGTTTTATTGTCATGTTTCAGCAATACTTAGTGTGCTTTCTTTTGATATGAATTCCTGCTTTTGAAATTGCTCAGACTGAAATAAGCAAAAGGTCGTCTGTAGTATAGCTGATAAACATAGCAAATTAAATTGTACAGTGTGATAATGCAGACCTTTTGACAAAAGGAAAACTTATGAAATTAAAATAAAATAGCTCTTACTTTCCCTTGAAGTCAAATAGATATGTAGAAATGTCTCTTTCCGTGTGTTTTTGTAAGGTTAGATCTCTACCTGTTTGTGGATCAGGGTCTTAGTGTTTTCTTCCATGTTTCATTTTCTTTTATGACGAAGAAAAATTATTCAAACTTGACGTCATGACAATGTTTTTTTACATATTCATGATCTTTTTTTCTTGTATCCTCATAAGGAGCAGTGTGAGGATACAAATATTACAGACTCTGTGGAAATGTAAAATCAACCCCATTTGCACAATTTTCTTTTTTTTTAATTTACAGTTTTAGATGGCAGAGATCATACCTAATTGGTGTGAAAGCCCAATGAGGCATATGGTAGCACCATTAGAGATCCTTTCAAACCAACTGCCCTCTCGTCTCTGCCATTAAATGCTGCCTGCTGTTAAAACACAAAAATATAAGGCTTGAAATTGAAAGCAGCACAAAAAAAAATACTAATTAAATGGAAATTAAAAGAAATAAGTGCCAATCCCAACTCTGCAGTTACAGATTCACAGCACAAAATGTATTCAGTCCTGAAAATGGGCTCAGAGAAACCAAGTAGGGTAACAATATACTTTCAGGAAATATCCACATTTTATGAATAAAAGCTGATTACTGGTTGACTCTCATCACGGGTAGACCCAAATGTTCACAACGATAAGTAATGTGAGAATTGCACCAGAATTGCATTTATTAATTTTAAACACTGTCATTCATTTTTATTCATTCTGTTGTAGGTTTATTCTGTCTCAGGATGTGTTTCTCATGTGATTGTAAATTAAAATAGAGACAGAGGAAACCCTTAAATCTTAAGAGACATGGATGAAGAAGGTAATGTAGAGTGGGATGTGATGGGAAAAGGAAATAAGCTTTCTCCTGTAATATCAGTCTGGTCAATCAGTAATCAGAGTGCTCTGAAACATTAATGAGGGGATGCAACTTAAGATTCAGCAGTGTGAATTATGAAAATTAAAGCATAGAGGAATCAGCCTCTGTGGTGCTCCAAGTGAGTGAGATGCAAAGTCACTCTGATTTGAAGGGTTATTAGAAAAGAAAAAAAAGACAAGATTGGATCATGACAGGTATGGCACCAGAATCAGGGGGATGTTGCAGTCAGACAGCCCAGAAGTGTTAATAATATAGATCACTGATCTGACGCGTACATGGAGGACTCCTTTTCATGATATTCTTAGGCTGTCTGCTGGTATGTAGTGCAGCAATGTGTATTCTTAAATGTGGTAGACTGTTAATTGTATTCTTTTTTCTTTCTTTCATGTGAGTCTCTAATTGTGAGGAAATGCTGTCACAGTGTGTAATAATTATGTTACAGTTTTGGTGAACCAGACTGTTTGTCCAAGCCAAATGGACATACGGTGTCATCAACTGACCTTCCACAATAATGGGCTTCAATAAAGTGGCCTGTTTGTGTACGAGTCTGAATTATATTTGCGGGGGGGCTGGGGAGGGGTGGGGTGGGGGGGTTTAAAAAGAGAAAAGTGGGACTTTTGTAAGCAGTGACTCCAATCGAAGGGCCACCTTGACAACCCATCTTAATAACACGGATGACTGAAACTTGCAACTTTGCTCCAAATAGCGGCATCTGTCCAGAGCAGCTGTGCTCGCTTGTGTTGTCATCTGCCCAGGCCAGGCCTCCTGTCATGACCTCTTCAGGCTGGCTCAGAGCTCAGACTCCACCAGGAGTGAAGGCTGTTTTTCAGCTATCAGGATGGGAGAACTGCCTTGGCTGTGCCCACTTATTACAGAGCCAGTTTGATCTACATCATGAGCCCCATGTCCAACACAGCACATTTAGCCAGATCAGAAATGGGCTCTTGTTCAAGAATGCCAACTCCAGAGTCCATCAAAATGCAACAATAGGGAGAAGAGATTTACCGGATTTGTCCATGACATTTGCATTCAAATGAAAAACAGTGTTTTGCTTTGTTTTTTAATTCTCATTATAGTGAGTACCCCTTTACCACTGATGCACAAGGGACTGTTGTACAGCTGCACATTACCAGTAATCCTTTTGTTGTGGTATCGAGTGCACTAACTGCTTCAGTGTTAAACACCAACAGGAAAGCTTTAATCTGCAACACTCATTTATCAACTTTCAACGTATGAAAGATCGGGTCAAAGGTAGACATGTCATGCGACAAAAATTATGCTTCACTATGCTTCATGGATACCCTGTGTAAAGCTGACACAGAGTCAATATGTGATGAGTTAAGAGGATTTGAGTTGCTCAATATTCCCAGTTATTATTCTTCATATTTTGATTCTTATTGTGCATTCACACCAAGAGTGACTAAAGCTGTAATATCATTTTTGTTGCTCATAAAACGTAGTTGCTAAAAAAAAGTCTGATCTTTTTCATCGCTTAAGTCACTCATGACATGACACTTGATTTTGCTTATCCTTTTAAAGGGTCCATATGCTTTTACAGTCAACAGAGTAGAGCTGCTTTTTCTTGATGGCTACCTAGTGTTTTGACAGCAAGTTGTAGTCTACTGTGTGATTCACCAGGAAAAAACCCTCCTACTGAAATACAATGTTCTTGACATAATCGATTAAATTACACCCAAAAATAAAATCATGTCAAGTTGTAGCCTAATTAAGTAAATCATCTTCACTGATCTGCATCTTCAGATCTTCACTCATTCATCTCACTCTCTCAAACTAATTGACAAGACAAGAGATAAAAGAGAAAGATGTCTTTCATCCCTGGCCTTGTCACTTGGTCTGTGTGTGTGTGACAATTTCAAAAATTTGTTTTGTTTCAGCATGGCTACATGCAGTTGGTTAAATTGGTGTTATGGCAAGCAAATGAAAACCATTCCCGCTCAAAACAAATGTTCTACAGAGCATGCTTATCATGACTTGTGTATCATTAATATGGATGACCGAGATGTTGTTACTGTTTTTGCTTGCATTCCTGTACCTGCGAAGACGTTGGAGGGGGATTTGGGTACATGAGATCCTCCAGGGCCGTCTTCAGCACAGTGAATTTCACGGTGAAATTAGCTGGTGTAGGAGCTGAGGTTGGATGAGGGCCAGTTCCAGGGATACTTCAGGCTAGACAGGGAGCAGTTTGACAGCTAGCCGTCAAAGATTGGGCTGCTGATCACCATGCAGCATACCAACTACCACCGCCCAATTCCTCCAACGGAGCGTGTTGCAATTTGCCTGCGGTTCCTGGCCACAGGGAATTCCTACCACACTACTGCCTACAGTTGTCGTGTGGGTGTGAGTACTGTGGTTCTCCATAGTGAACCAGGTCACCAGAGTCATTCGGGATGCCTTGGTACAGGAGTTCATGCCAACTTTTCTGTCGTCATTTTGAGACGGAAGTACAATACGGAACCAATGTTTCAGAGTATGTTTCCTGGGATTCCCACAAGCAAAGAATGTCTACATGCTGATTGACTGTGTTTTACAGCCAAAACACCACCATGTTAAACTTTTTTTAATTGCTCTAGTTGCTCAACTTTTGTAACTCGTCGCTTTTGTAGCTTTAGGGGCTCCATACACAGGGAGCGACAACCGACAGCAACAAATGGCCCTCATCGCCACTAGGGGTGAAACCCAACACACGGAACACAATAGCGATGGCAGCATTGCGAATGTCAAATGATTTTACTAGAACTGACAGAAATCTTGCTGTTAAGTCTCCTCTATAAAAGAAAAAGACAAGCTTGGGTTCATCCTATATTACAGACAAGGAAACAGCATGGTGAATACAACATTTCATGGGGGACCTCAAGGCTGATCCAGACATGCGGCTGCCTTTTTATGTGCATTTCGATAATCACTACGTGAAATGTCATATATAATGGGAAAATATGCTTTTCCCCATGTTGCTGGCTGAAAGTGGTTTACTGCAGCGTGTAGCATACTCTCTGTTCATTGGTCAATCAGTGAAACCCTCGCTGATTAGTGCCATGCAACAACGGCAAAAGTTAAAAATTTGTCAACTTTATTTGCCCCATCACCCACCCACGTGTACACGTCTACATGGATGAGCTCGAAATTTCACATGCACGAATTTTGCCAGGTCGCTTGGCTGGAGGAGGGCAAGCGATTGTCGCCTCTTTTCACAAGTTCCATAGGAAATGAATTGAGAGGGAGCAACGTCGCTCCCCGTGTGTCAAGCCCCTTAGTTGCTTTTGTCACTCCTGTCCATTGAAAGTAAATGACTTCCGGCGATATCACAGCTTTAGTCGCTCCTGGTGTGAATGCAGGGTTAGTGATGTGTGAAAGATTTTTAATTGGTAAAAGGTCTGGACTGTAGGTAGACCACTTGTGGACTAGATTTAACATCGTCTTGCTTAAAGATGCGTGGCCCTCTCTGAAAAACATGCCTGGATGGGAGCATAATTGCTCTAAACCCTGTGTTTCAGGACTAACATATCCTTTCTGAAGTCAGTTTACCTGACCACAAAACAGTTTCTACTTTGTCACAGTCCAAATTAAATGAACTTTAGGCCAGAGGAGGCAAATGCATTTCTGGATCATTTTGTCAATGGGTGCTTCTTTGCAAACTGTATTCTTAGATAAAGTTTGTTGAAGAGTTTCTCAGCCAGTGCAGTGATTTTAATTAAATGTCCCAATATCCCAGACTAAAATTATCCCAGTTTTTAAATGCACTTGAGGACCTGAAGTGCATGACAATCCAATGAACTTCAGCTTTGTTCACTGTGCGCATTTCTCCACTGGATTCTTAATAATGTTGTGTAGATGAAGAGAAATTTAAAGTTTTAGCAAGTGTATGGTACAGAACATTATTCTGTTTTTTTCTCTCTCTCTCTCTCTTTGCTTCTGAAAGACTCTGCCAGTCTAAGCCATTTCATTGACTTTGCATCAGGTGCAGAATATGAGAATAAATGATCATCTCAAGGTTAATGCAGACACGTTAGCTGTTCAGACATGGGCACTAATATATATTTAGCCTTAGTGTCTTACATCATGCTCAGTTATATGGTCTATGATGTCTTTTTTCTTTGGTATCTCAGCTGTAATTTTAATTGAGATATTCATTAACTGGGTGTAGTGGAATGGAATACTGAACAAATAAATAAATAAATGGAAGATTATAGCTGCTACTCTTTTATATAACATGAGTACAATTATTCAGAGAAAGTAACTGAACACACAGTTCCATTTGTAACACTGAAATGAAAATGTCCTGCAGAAAATGAGCCGTCTTTTCACTGTTAATATGTGCCTGATAGAGATAAATATGTATGTACATTACTACATGTTTTCACAAGGCAGACTGCACAGCCAGGTCCATGTGTGAATGTGTGTCTAGGTTGTGGCTAAAGGGCCATGAATCATCAAAGCAATTGATCATGAAACCTAATTTACTTCTTTAATGAGATATCTGCATGAGGCGACTATTCCTGCAAACCAATCCCGGTATGCCATAGAAAAAAAAAGTCATTTGCTAATTGTAGAATTGCTGTGCAGTCTGTTGCAGCCATATATCCCATTATTGAGATAGCTGATGTGAGAATGGTAGTAGTGCATGGCGCTGTCCGGGAACAAGGAAGCTCTATCTTCCTCGCAGGCCTGCATTAAGAGCTGTCTGTGAGGTCTGATAAGAAACCACAAATTAATGACATTTTAATTACTGAGTCATTTGGATTCTCTGCCTTTGTTCTTTTTTATAACAAGGACACTAAAATAACCTTTAGGATGTTTAGGCTCGCAGTATCTTTGTGGAGTGCAGTGTTAACATAACATGTTAATATCAATCAAAAAGAAAACATTTGCCAATAAATCGGAGGAGGGGGTGGGGGGCACAAAAAGGACTTATCATCCAATGAATTTTGTTTTGTTTTGTTTTCCTAGTTGTGACAGTCCCTGGGCCATTAGCTCTGTGTAAACCAGTTATCTTCTTTTCATTTCTCGTGAAGTGCAACATCTTAATAAGAGTTATTTCTTATTGTTTCACTGTGATACAACATCACTCTGCATCACTGATTTTCTAATTTCTGCTAACAGGTTAATTATTCAAATGTACAAACCCTATTCATATTATGTTACAGTCACAGCCCAAATATTAACAGCATTATATTATTAGATTAGATAGATTAGATAGATAGGGGTTTTTTTCACATGTCATCACCATGGAAATCCTTTCATGTATTCTAGATTACAGAAGGATGCAATTATTTCTGTCCTGAGGTCGACAGCATTTTTTTCTATATTTTGCCCCCTTCAATTCCAATCTGGCTCTTGCTGTTTGTAGAGGCTCTGCAAGCTCAAAATTTGGTCATAAACTAAATTGTTGGGCTGACATGTGTTGATTAATTGTAGGGGGTTGTGGCAGTCCATCCCATGAAATTGTCAACATAAATTTATTTGAAATAAAATTAGATTTAGGAATAATGTGTGCGTGTGTGTGTGTGCGTAAATGTCTATCATAACCCTGCGGCTCAGCTATGAGCTCCCACTAATGTAAAGCTGCTGAACTAAGCACTAACTCCAAATCAGTATTATTGTGTACAGGTAACCAACAAAACGTGTGATTTTCGACAGGAACATGTCATGTCATGGCCAGCAAATTAATGTCAAGGGTTTCACAAACAAATGACAGGCCATGTACAGCTGGTTACAGCAAAGGAGATGTGACTTGATCTCTGGTGTATCTGAGTTCAGAGAGGCAATGCAGTTCTGATGCTGAGGCAATGCTGTCTAAAGGATAAAAGATGTTACTTCATGCTGAAATGAGCTAGATAGCCTAATCCATTTAGTTGATCCAATTAATTTAGAGCAAAAACTAAAACCATTTACGAAGCATCTGGCATTAGAAACAGAAAGCCATCATGGAGCAAATCAGAACTGAGCATTCAGCCAGGCTGAAGTAAAGAAAAATGTAGATCAAGATGTTGAGACTGCTGAGAAGATGCTGCAAAGATGCTGAGAAGTGAAAATAATAATCTGCTTTTATAGGCATCAGAAAAAGGCAAACATCTGTCTGATCAAAGTACAAATATCTATCAATCCATCCATTAACTTCTGATTATCCAGATTCAGGTGACGGTCAGCTTAAGCAGAGATGCCTAGACCTCCCCCTCCCAAGCCACTTCCACAAGGTGTTCCCAGGTCAGCCTTGAGATGTCCAGATGCCTAGATCATCTCAATTGGATCCTCTTGATGTGGAGGAGCAGCGACTCTACTCTCAGTCTCTCCCGAATGACTGACCTTATCACCCAATCTCTAAGAGAGAGTCCAGCCACCCTTCAGAGGAAACTCATTTCAGCCATCTGTTTCCACAATCTCAATATTTTGGTCACTACTCACAGTTCATGACCATTGGTGAGGGTAGGAACAAATATCAATCAGAAAACAGACAAATTTCCATTTGGCTCACCTCGCTCTGTTCGCCATGAGAGGCTGTTACAGAGTTCACATCATTGCAGACATTGCACCTATCCATCATTCCAGTCTTCCCTCTTTCATGAACAGGACCAAGATACTTAAACTCCTCCACTTCAGGCAGAGAGTCACTCCCAGTGCAGTGGGGGCAGTCTACCCTTTTGTGACAAGAACCATGGTTTCAGATTTGGAGGTGCTGATTCTCATCTTCAGAGCTTCACACTCAGTAGAAAACTGCTCCAATGACAGATGAAGATCTCCACCCAGTGTTGCCAACAGGACCAGATCATCTGCAAAAAATAGCAGAGATGAAATGTCGACACCACCGAACTGGAACCCCTCCACTCCTTGGCTGTGCGAAGAAATTCTGTCCATAAAATTGCTTTTATGATTTTGCTTTTAGTGTTTTTTATTCCTATTGTAATTGTGTGTTTTATAGTTTCATTATGTTTTTATCTTGTGTTTTAATTGCATACCTCATGAACAGTACTTTTGTTCAACCATGGTTGTGTGAAAATGCTTTATAAATAAAGATATGATAAAAGTACAACTAAAAGAACCCAAACTCAAATTCCAATATGTAAAACCCTACTGTTGCTACTGCAACTTAAAAACCACCCAATCAAGTAATTTCATTCTATTTTTTTTTTTTCAAGTAACCAACATCTTTTTTGTATCTTTCACAGTTTAAAAGCATCAATCCCTCTACTGCTAGAAATCACATTTTTATGATGGCAAGAAATTCCTACATCAAGAATTTCCTTGTGAGGTTCACTCTGTAAATATTTATGAGGGATGGACAGATGGAGAAGGGAAAAAAAACAACAATTTTTCATGTATCATCAGAATTACTTTGCAATTTCATGGAAGTAAAGACAACATTCAAAACTGTTGAGTCGTGTATCTGTTGATTTTTTTCTTTTCTGCATATTACCAGAGTGGGCAACGCTGCCAGCATAGCAGGCATTTCATCAGGACATGGGAAAAAAGATGGGGGGTGGGGGCAATTTGCATAAAAATAACATTAGTGAAATAGCAATCAGATGGTGCAGGAAGGACTGAGCTATCTTTAATTGAAAGGAAAGATGGGGATAAAGCCTTTCATAGATAAGATGCAAAAGCGCTTTCTTTTTTTTTTTCTTTTACTCAGTGTTCTCATATTGTCTTCCATTTTTGCTGTTGTTTTTCTCAACTCTCACTGTTTCATTACTTATTTATCTCCTGGTTTTTTTTTGGCAAAGCCTGTTCTGGGATTTTTTTTGGTGGCGTGAATGGAATGATTATGAGCTGCCCTGTAACTTTCTAATGCACAGAGCGATAACATTAAATTGCTGTAGGCAAATTGTGAAGTGTGAATTGTGGCAGGAAATTGTTATAGCCTAAGTGGAGGCTAAATACAGCACTTGGAAAAAAAAATAAGGGAACACTGCAAAAATAATCAGTTTCTCTGATTTACTTATTCATAGGTACGTGCTTGAGTAAAATTAACTTTTCTTTTCTATTCTATAAACTGGTTACAACATTTCTCCTAAATTCCAAATAAAAATGTTAATTTATTTGTTTTGTTTTTTTAAAAAAGACAAATGCTCAAAATAACAAAAGTTTCAGTCTTTCTAGACTTTAAACAATGCAGATTAAACATGTTCATATTTTTCAACATCTTATTTTAGGAGGCAAATATTTGTAAATCAGGATAGAATAATCCTTATTCCCAGTCAAAGATTTTGTGCTTTCCACCAGTCTTTCGCATTGCTTTTGGGTGACTATATGCTACTCCTGGTGCATATGTGATCTGATGGTCCTTCATCCCCATGTTAATTGGCCTACTTGTGCTCTGCTGGAAAGCCGCATCCCCAGATTTGGGGAACATTGTCAGAGTTGAAGGAAGCAGGTTTTCTTCTATGATAACCTTGCACATGGTGTGATCCATGTGGCCTTCACAAAGATGAATCTGCCTGAGTTCAGCTTTGCTGAATCACCCCTGAACAATCACAGAATGTCCACCAAATCTCAAAGTGGGTGTGAGTTGCTGTGGCGTGGAGGCCTCTCCAGATGACCAGGTGTTGGGCAAAGCGGAAAATTTTAATCATCAGAGAAGATGACCTTACTGCAGGTCCAATCCTTATGAGCCTTTTGCACAACTCAGCCTGGCTCTTCTTTGCTTCCCATTAATGAAGGGCTTCCTTCTTGTTTTAGATGACTTGAGCTATGCCCCTCAGAACCTGTTTCAAATCGTTCTCACTGTGCACTTGATTTGCCATCATTTTACTTGATGACTTAATGTCATCCTACCGTTGCTGAGTGACATTTGAACATTTTGACAGCCATCCTGGTCAGTGGAGAGTCATTTCCACGCTCTGCTGGTCTGCAGCTTTGTTGTAGCCGATGTCTGCTGCTTGACTTTGTTTCTGTGAAATGACGTCTAAGAAACTGCATGCATGGAAGCAACCTTGATGCTCTCTGTTTCCCTCTTCCAGTACAGACAGAATCAAATTCTTCTTTTTCAACCCCAATTATTTTTCTTTGTTAAATAATATTTAGCTGAGATGATCACTTGATTACCTAATCAGTTCAACATTAAGCAGAATGAGGTGTTTGTCAGAGCTGTCTGTATGCAATACATTAATTGTATTATATTAAAGCTGGATTTACGATTAAAATTTCTTATTTATGCCAAGTGATGTCATTTTAAAAAAAAGTTTAAGAACTAAGTTAATTTTATATATCTCATATGTCTGCATTAATTTCCCTACTGGATGTGATTTTCAGAATATAAGTGCACATGAGAAATACAACAAGCTCGTGATCATGAGTTTAACATGTTAAAAAAAAAATTTAAGTTGCAAAATAAACATCACGGAGTGTCAACAAACACAGGGGTGACGTATTCATCAGGAAATATAAGAAGAGGGTTGACAAAGTCGCCATAGTCTACTCCGGTATCGCATTGGGCCACATGGTCCTGCAATGCTGTAATAAGGAAAAATGGCAAAGGCATGATGAGAAGCCAAGTGGTGGAGTGAAGGCCACTAATTTCCCTGGTCTGGAACCAGAGATAAGAGACAGATTAAGATTAAGAGTGTCCAGTCTGTTGAAAGGCTAATTATGACGCACTCTTTGCAGTTCTTTAGGTACCAACTCACACAGGCAGCCTTGAGTACCATACGCTTTTTTTTTTTTTGTGCACAGAACTCCCTTGCAACTCCCTCTGTTTCCCCTTTAATCCTCTCTTCAGTCTTGAGATGAAGTGAAGCTTCACAGGCTTCGCATGTCAGCTGTTTCCGCTGTTCTTGGCCTTACACTTCTGTGAGGGCTTATGACTTCTGTGTGTGGAAAAAAAGCGTATACAAACAACAAAGAATGTTTTTTGTTTTTTTTGTTTTGACAGTGCTATATCTGACCCAGCATTTCAAGGGAAAAAAAATGCTATATCAAAATACACTGCTCAAAAAATAAAGGGAACAGTAAAATAACACATCCTAAATCTCAATTAATGAAATAATGCAGTTGATAATCTTTATTCAATAGTAGCATGCATTGAGAATAAAATAACAAAAATGATCAATGTAAATCAAAATTATTATCTCATGGAGGTCTGGATTTGGAATCATACTCAAAATAAAAGTTGAAAATCACACCTGCAGGCTGATCCAACATCAGCGACATTCATCAAGACAAGTCAAAATGAGGCTCAGTAGTGTGTGAGGCCTCCATGTGCCTGTATGACCTCCCTACAATGTCTGGGCATGCTTCTGATGAGGCGGCAGATGTTCTCCTGAGGGATCGCCTCCCAGACTTCAATCAAAGCATCAGTCAACTCCTGGACAGTCTGGTTGTTGGATGGAATGAGGCATGATGTCCCAGATGGATTCAGGTCTGAGGAATGGGCAGGTCAGTCCATAGCATCAATACCTTCATCATGGAGGAACTGTTGACACACTTCAGCCACATGAGGAATGGCATTGCCATGCATCAGAAGGAACCCAGGGCCCACTGCACCAGCATATGGTCTCACTCAGGGTACCTCTGGCTAGCACATGGAGGGCTGTGCAGCCACCCAAAGAAATGCCTCCCCACACCATTACCGACCCAGTGCCAAACCGGTCATGCTGGAGGATGTTTCAAGCAGCATGACGTTCTCCATGGCGTCTCCAGATGCATCTCCACATCTGGCTTGCCTCCTGGTATCTCCTCCATGCTCTGGACACTGTGCTGGGAGACAAAGCAAACCTTCTTGCCACAGCTCGCATTGATGAGCCATCTTCTGTTGGAGCAACTTCTGTTGGTTGTAGACACCACCTCATGGTACCTCTAGGGCTGAGAAGACTAACAAATTCAAAAGTGACTAAAACATCAGCCAGAAATGATGAAAACAGAGTGATGGTTTGTGGTCACCACCTGCAGAACCACTCCTTTATTGGCATTGTCTTGCTAATTGCTTATTATTTCCACCTGTTGTCTGTTTCATTTGCACAACAACAGGTTAAATTGATTCACAAATAGTGTTGCTTCCTAACTGGACAGGTTGATTTCACACAAGTGTGATATACTTGGAGTGACATTGTGTAGTGTGGCACAGGCCAATATTTTTGTTTTTGAGCTTAACTGAATTGAAAGCGGCGTATCAGAGCAGGAGCCTCGTATTGAATTGTTCAATAAGAATACATATATTGTTACACCCCTTGAAGATACACTATATTGCCAAAAGTATTCTCTCACCTGCCTTGACTCACATATGAACTTAAGTAACATCTCATTCTTAATCTATAGGGTTCAATATGACATTGATCCACCCTTTGCAGATATATAACGGCTTCAACCCTTCTGGGAAGGCTGCCCACAAAGTTTAGGAGTGTGTTTATGGGATTTTTTTGACTATTCTTCCAGAGGCACATTTGTGAGGTCAAACACTGATGCTGGATAAGAAGACCTGGCTCTCAGTCTCCATTCTAATTCATCCCAAAGGTGTTCTATCAGGTTCATCCACACCAGTGTCTCTCATCCATGTCTTTATGGACGTTTCTTTGCGCACTGGTGCACAGTCTTGTTGGAAGAGGAAGTGGCCATCTCCAAACTGTTCCCACAAAGTTGGGAGCAAGGAATTGTCCAAAATCTCTTGGTATGCTCAAGCATTCAGAGTTCCTTTCACTGAAACTAAAGGGCCAAACCCATTTCCTGAAAAATAACCCCACACCAATCCTCCCTCCACCAAACTTTACACTTGGCAGTCAGACATTCTC
The DNA here is from genome assembly GCA_037176975.1 of Arrhamphus sclerolepis. NCBI lineage: Eukaryota > Metazoa > Chordata > Actinopteri > Beloniformes > Hemiramphidae > Arrhamphus > Arrhamphus sclerolepis. The sequence goes on from JBAMYA010114646.1 coordinate 13,290, forward strand.
CTGGTAACAGCCACACCCAGACTCGTCCATCAGATTACCAGATGTAGAAACACTATTCATCATTTCAGAGAACATGTCTCCACTGCTCTAGAGTCCAGTGGTGTCGTGTTTTACACTACTGCATCTAACACTTTGATGATGTATGCAGTTACTCGGACATGGAAACCCATTCCATGAAGCTCTCTACGCACTGTTCCCGAGCTAATCTGAAGGCCACATGAAGTTTGGAGGTCTGTAGTGATTTGCTCTGTAGAAAGTTGTCGACCTCTGCGCACTATGTGCCTCAGCATCTGCTGACCCTACTCCATCAGTTTATGTGCTCTATCGCTTTGTGGCTGAGTTGCTGTTGTTTCCAATCACTTCTACTTGGTTATAATACCACTGACAGTTGACTGTGGGATATTTAGGAGCAAGAAAATTTCACAACTAGACTTGTTGCACAGGTGGCATCCTATCAGAGTACCCCACTGGAATTCACTGAGCTTCTGAGAGAGACCCATTCTTTCACAAATGTTTGTAGAAACAGTCTGCATGCCTAAATGCTGGGTTTTATACACCTGTGGTACACCTGATTTTGATTATTTGGATGGGTGAGTGAATACTTTTGGCAATATAGTGAAATATTAGTAGTACCTTTCTGTATGAATTCTTCAAGTACAAAAGATCCCTCATTTTCTGGGACTGAAAAATGTCACCACAAGAAGTGAAGCCGGATGGCAGTATTCTGTCACTGAGTGGTCATTAACCAGCACCCTGCAACAGAGAAACTCTTGTTGTACTGTACAAAGTGTGTGTTGCACATGTGAGTATTAAAAAATAAATAAAAAAAGTAGTGGAGACACATCAGTATAAATGGAAATGCCCAATGAGGCAGATTTCTAACATGGCATGCATGTTATTCACATGAGCCTACATGATGAACAGGCACAACAAATATAGAAATAATTAATGAAAATCAAGAGAACAGCACAAGATGATCACAATGAAAGTGTTGGGATTTAAGTTTAAAATTAAATAGATCTTAAGATGAAAGAATTTGTTAACAAATACCTTCTTCATCATCTCAAGCTGTTCTGTAAAACGAAATCTTTAAAAACAAAAGAACATTTTCATTAAAATAATTATAAGAACAGGTCCTTGCCAGAGATCTTAGAGGTGTTCAGCACTCACAGAGTTAAATGCCGGGTACATATTAGAATTAATATTACACCAATTATTATCAAGTGTATAAGTACAAGGGATCAAATCACCGTTACACCATAAAATGAACTTGCATTCAAGGAATGCACAGACATTCAGTTTTAATGTGCATGATTAAATCTCTACAGCTAATTAAGAACACATTTAACTCCTGAACCAAGTGAAAATGTCAACTCCTTCAAGTAAGTCACGCTGCTGCTGACATGAGGTTTGTAATTCTTGATCACTGAAGCGATTTTACTGTGGCTTTTGGTGGCTGGTCACGACTATAACAACAGACTGTTTGTTGTTATTTGGCACACAAGTCCAGCCTCAGACTGCCTTCTGAGCCTGAGAGAGAAGGACAGTCCAGTGACAGTAGCTTCTGGGTCGTTTGTGTGAATACAAAAGCTCACACAAAGATGTTTGTATCTGATATGTGTATTCTCTGTACATAGCTGCATGTTTTCTTATGTTAATGTATTTGAAATGGCGCAGTCTGCAAACTGTTCGTGTCTGTGTCTAAAGTATTTAAAAGTTGCACAAACAAGAACTGTAGGGCTTTGTAAACTGTGTGTGTACAGTAAGTGTGAATATCTTAGTGTTCTTTTTATATCCAGCCTTTCCTTTCACTGTCATGCATAATTTATACTTGTCACCTGCGCTCTGTCTGAGCGTCTAACTCTTTATATCAAAGAATTCACTGACCTACCGAGGACTTGTCTTCAAAACCAGCAGCACAAGCACACAAAAGCAGAGATGAGAATATTGATAGTTTGTGACCCCTCTTTCCAGAGATGTCTATTTTTATTTTAGCCTCAGTGAATTTTAACACTACCTCCCAGCTGCCTGTGCTGGCACGGTTTATTTATTTATCTATTTATTTTTTTACTTATTTAATATAACACATCTTGTATGCTTTCATTTCTACCTCATAGATTAATATATATATCAAGTCGAATGGGCTCCAGCCCCACTGGGACACTTAACAGAATGAAACCAGAATGTACAATGAAAGCATGCATGCGTGGTGAGTATGCGGCACAATTCAAACTAAGTAAACAATGCGAGCACTCAAATGTGTATCAGGTGCAGTCTTGAGTTCTCCAATGTGCATGTACACTTTTTCATAAGTTCCACAACTTTACATGTCAGTGGGCAAAGGAAGAAAGTCCTTTGAAAATCCATTAGCTTTGTTTAAATTCAAATTCTGAACTTAAATCCAACCAGCAAAACCGCATCCATTCCTACCCAAAGAAAACTATATTTAACAAAGATATAGTAAAAAGTCATCAAAGACACCGACTCATAAAGAGAGGAAGTGCTGTGATTTGTCTAAACTAGTCCCCAGTTTTGAGCCAAAACAAATGATTCAGTTTTGCACGTGAGACTACGTAAATACATGTACTCTATGGAGCTTTGTCTTTCCAACTCTTTGTTCTGCAGAACTGACTCATATACAAGAGGATAACATTGTTACACACAGCCCCTTTTGATGTTAACATACACAATCTCTGCTGAGAGAAGTTAAGTATAATGCACTTATACACATACTAAATCATACATATGCTCCATGCCTGCTCACTTGTTCTGATTTCATGTGAACATATTTTTCCTTTTCTTCAAGCCTAAGCTCCAATTAACTATGAAGAATCTTTTCTTATGTAAAACCAAATTATGTACTGTATGTTTTACTTTTACTTTTTCTGTTCTCTTTGTTGTGGTTCTGCTGTTCAACAACCCACATTTGATTCTTAAAAAAGAGCTGCCCATGCTGTTCATCATTAGTTTGGACAGAAGCAATGCATTAAAAAAAAAAGAAAAATATTTGCACATATTATAATCCCTACTTCTTGCCTATAAAGCACAAGCCAAACATTAATATTAAGCTTTTTAGTGAAGATCAAGTGTAGTGCCAGTTCAATGGTCACACAGAGCTTTAAATGGTTGGTTCCCTGGTAGCTACACAGCTGGCTGCACTGACTTTCTTTTCAGTTTGTGCTGTTATGGAGCCAAGCATACACACTGCATCCAAGTCAAACAGTGTTGCTCCATGTCCCACACATAATTGGTATATTCTCACAGCCTCCAGCCATGAATTCTGAATGTCACATAATGAGATTCTGAAGACACTGCTTCAACAGCACTCTGTGGTGATGTGAAAACATCAGCCCAGTTGTTCTACATACCTTGTTGCTTCGTTCAAGTCGTCAGCCTTCCGTAATTCACCTAATGATGGAACTGAGTTTAAAGGTTGCCTTTTGATTTTAAAGTCTTTCTTTATCGTAAAATCAGAGACTTCAAATGCAACAGATTGCAAAGCATTATGGCTGTCAAAAGCAGAGTCAAAACGTGAGCATGGATGCTGTTAAAACACCAAGAGGAGGGGAAATCAAACAGCCGATCTTATCTCTGACTCCATCTGGTCTTCCAGTCACACTGAACAGCTCAGTCACTGCTGCTGCTATCACTGTGCACAGAAACACACCCGCTCACTTATCACGCTCACTTTGCCGCTCAGTGTCTCCCCGTGCATGGAGCTAAACCCTCCCCATCATCTCATGCATTGGTGTGTGGCAGTTAGTGAATAATGACTCATATGTAAATACTTATATATTTTAGCTGGTGATTCTCTTCACCTCGTGCTGCAGTCGGTACTGCAGGCGTAAGCTGGCTGCCTACAGTGAGAGATGCCAGGATGATGTATCATAATGCAAACCATTTTTGTGTCTGCTCTTGAAAACATGCTACTGAACAATGTTCTGCAGATGGCACACATATGGATTTGACAAATGATACCAAATCTGAAAGGATCCCTTCAGTTTCAGAAGGTTTTAATTCACATCTGTTTGAAGTTAACATTGGATTAAAGCTGAAACCTCTTCATATATGCTGCAAACTCCAAACAAGTCCCTCTTTGACCTGGCACTGGGCATAGGGTTTAATTGCACTGGCTTTCAAGTTAATCGTTCCTCCCCTTTAAAGTCCTTTAAGAATTGACACCACACACCTGGCTGGAAAGTAATACTCTAGGTTGACTGAAGCCTTTAAATAAAATACCCAGATGGAAGCACAATTTGTGAGAAATTGGATGTCAGGAAAGTTTCAGCGCTGAAAGTTTCAGGTCATTAAGTGACCTGTGCAGATCAGATACTTCCTGCCTCATGCAGGATATTGGATGGTGTGCCTGCTGATGTGGGACAGCATGAGGGAGCTTTCAAAGGACATGTTTGATTATCCACATCTCATAAGCTCATAATTTAGCCTGGCAGCAGAAAACAGTGTACTTATTCCTAGAATCAAAATACTCTGACTTGAATATAAGACAAAAATAAAGCAAAACAAAACAATAAAGTGGAAAAAGAAAAGAAAAATTGTAGATGGATGGTGTTGCTCAATATTAGAACAAATTTAAACAAATTGGTGTACTGACAGATATTTGTAGGTGTTGTGATAAAAATTAAAATAAACTATAGCAATGTGACCATGAAAAACGTATTTAGCATGCAGTATGAGCGACCAAGAGTAACTGGATTTAATTTAAAAATTACTTCATATCCAATTCATCACATTTATAGCAAATAAAATGGAATGAAAATTGCTTAATAATTAACCAGGTTATAGTGTCAGGCATAAAACTTGTTCCAAACCAATCATGCAGATCAGAATAGGGAGCAGCCAAAAAGGAAATAGTAGTATGATGTAGAGACCAAGTGTGTGTGGTAGTATATGGAGAACCAAAACTGACGTAATTAAAAATGAAAGTAGAAATATAGATTTTTGTTTTGTTTTGTTTTTCCTTTTCCTTATACATGCACTGTTGTCAATAAAATATACATTTTGTTTTTTCCAAGAACAGTTGGGGTACCTGGAGTTCTGCGGAGTTAGTGGCGTCTAGCTCACTGTTGATCCGATTCAGGGACTCTAATTTCGGACAGCCTTCTCTGCTGCTCGTTCCTCTCACGCGGTGGTTCACATAGGGACCATCAACAAATTTACGAACCAAACACTCCCGAGAAATGAATGTAAATAGATTTCTTGTAATGCATAAAAAAATTGAAAACGGCTTAAAATTCAATTAAAGAAAAAAAAAGTCACTGTGCCTCATTTAAGTTCTCTAGTAGCATGATTTACCATTAGTTTTGTGTCAGTTGGTCACAAGACAAGAAATCTCTTTATATCCATCCCGAAACTAACTTCACCTTGGTCACACATGTATTTATCTAATACCATAATCTGCCATCTGCCGGTGAACTGTTCTTTCACTGACCCCAAAAAGTTTGGCAATAAGATAAAACAATTCCAAGGCATCAGTGGGCAGCAAATATTCAGGTCTCCCACCTGTTCTTGTGTGGTTCACAGTCTTCTGCAGTCATCTGAGACGTCTCTGCTGGGACTTCACTTCCTCTCAAATAAGGCGTTCTCCTGAAACAGCCACAAGCAGGCATGCACAATGATCTA
>JBAMYA010114677.1:0-18925 GCA_037176975.1 Arrhamphus sclerolepis
TGGGAACAGTCATCTCATCTTAAATGTGAACAAAACAAAGGAGATGATTGTGGATTTTAGGAGAACCAAGTTTATGTCATATAGAATTTCCATCATGGAGAAGAACTGGAGGTAGACAGAGGAGTTTTAATGTTGTGGCGTTCACCTGGACAACAGACTACACTTGAGACACAAAACAGATGCTCTTTAGAAGAAGGGACAAAGCAGACTTTATTTCTGAAGGAATCTTTGGCCCTTCAGTGTTTGCAGCAAAGTGTTGGATATATTCTATAAGTCTGTTGTGGAGAGTTCAATGTGATCTGCAGTCATCTTTTGGAGGATCAGCATCAGAGGCAGAGTCTCAAAAAACTGAACAAACTGATAAAGAAACATGGTTCTGTTCTGGAGCTGACTGTGCAAAGGAAAATAGTTCATAAAATGGAAAACATCAGGGAGAACCCTGAGCAGTCAAAAGCTTCTTCAGAGCTGCTGCAACATAGATTGCTACAGGAGATGTATATATATATATATATATATATATATATATATATATATATACACACAGACACATATGTACACACACACGTACAAATGTATATGGTGCAACTTTGGGGGGAAAAAAAGCTACTTTTTGTTTTTGTAATCTTTTGTTAAATCCTGACTTTTTGACAGAAACCAGCTTCTCTCCTCTTCAGTTTTTCCACTTTTTGATGTCAGTGAATCAAACGGGCAGTTGAACTTTCCTCAGAAATGTTCTTGTTACAAGTGTATTATTTTCTTTGCGCTCCCTTTCGAGCCAGATTAAATGAAGTGGTGGGCCAGATTGGGCCCACGGGCCCTGAGTTTGACACATGTGGTGTCAGGGATTAAACAAGGATAAACCTCAGTTATGAAAGTGATTTAACCTCCACATCCATCGGAAAAACCCTCACACCTAAGAGTCCTGTTGTGTCATTTTAAAAGGGTTGGAAACCTTTATTTGTAGCAACACCATTTCTAACCACGAGGAGGCAGAATATCACAAGAAGGTTGGGTGTGGTGTAGGTAAGACACTATAAAAAAGGATGCATCAAGTGTAGGCTAATGTAGACTTGAGACGGAAAAGTACCAAAATACATTTCGTATCTTCAAATTTGTGCTTAACTGATCATGATAGAGCCAATTAAAAAATTAAAAGAATGTCGTCAGATTGTTTTTCCTTTTTACATCCACCAGACTTTATTCATAACATGGCTGAGGAACAAAAGCATAAAACACATTAAAAACACATAATAAAATAATGGTGAGAGACACTTTAGCCAGAAGAGTCCATGGTCCGTTCGGAGTCGCATTAAACTCCAGTGTTTATTTTTGAATTTACCTTCGGGGATCAATAAAGTTCTATCCATCTATCTATCTATCTTTGCTCAATTAAATTGCCAAAGTTTATTAGCACGTTAGCCTGCATGCTGCGCTGTGATGCTATCAAGTTCCAACAGTCGAACTGCATACTTGTACTTGCTAAGTTCACACTTATCAAGTACAACTTCAGAGAACGTACTTCTAGGTACACTAGTCCAGACTTTGCACACTTAGAATAGAGGGCATCTGGTGATGTCACAGCAGCGGACGTTACTGTGGTTACGCCCACTGAGTGGCGCCGCTGGTTTAATTACCGTCTAAACTTAATAACAGTATCAAAAATTGGGGAAGAGCTGATGTGTGATTGATTGTGCGAACAGGTTTGAAAAGCAGTCAAAGCTATCTTTTTACAGGCTTTTACAAACTAAAGAAAAGAGAAACAGTTGAGTCACTGTCTTTTTTTCAAAAGGAAAAAAAGCTGCGCTGTATGCAAAGCAAGACTGACAAATAAACGTGATATTCTGCAAACTCTTTATTGAAAAGTATTTAAATAGTTTTAACATAACTGTAAAGTCAGTCTAGATATGCTAATGTCTCACTTTCCAACCTTTAACATAAAACAGTGGAGAAATAGCCAAGATAACACCAAAAAGCACCGTAAGCCTCGGTTTAGAACAACAATGTAAAACATAAGTAACATCTGTAAAATAAGTGAGGTTTGTTTTGTTACTCAGTCCGGCTGAGAGGGGCGTGGCCTAGAGGGGAAGTGACGTCAATGCATACCCAGGTTCTGTGTCAACACAGCAGACCTTTATGCCCCCATGTGGTCAGAAGTAGTATTGCTTTATAGAGTGGCGTTAACCCCTCTACATTTAACGGACCCCAAGAGTTGGCACAACTGTATTTAAAACATTTGTGTATCATAGTGTGGCACTTGAAAATTGAGAAACCTAAAGTTTGTCAGTTAGGGGTAGGTCTGACTTCCAAGCTGCGGAGATTGTTCTAGTTCACTAGCATGAGCAAAACACCATCAACTATTAGGCTTTTATGAGCAGGTTTTTCTGTTTGGGCCCAATCAGTGACAGTCTACTCTCAAAGGGGTCTCACAGGGACGACCATTGTTACGAGTCGATTATCCAGAGTTGTGTTAGGAAATGGCCTGTATTATCTAAATGGGATGATTCATGTTTAATTTTTAATAAAAACAGCAAGGGTCTTTTGTTGCTGTACATTGAAATGTTGAGTTGTTGGAACCAAACAGACTGAAAAATATGAAAGCCAGATAAATGTCTTCACGCAGTCAAAGTGAATTTGATTACTAGTAAGTATATTTGGTCTAAACACAGAGTTGAATGTTCCATGTCACTTGGGGATAATTGTGATGGAGCTGAACTGAAATCAGTCCTGACAGTGTTGTAAGCTGTGGCGATCCCAGAGGACCACCAGCATGCTGTTGAATTCTTCAGATGAGCATGAACATCTGAGCAGTGGGTCCCAAGCGCTCACTCTTCACGCTACGTCTTCTATACTGAGCTTTTTTTAGTTGTGACGTTTTTGCAACTGAGATGCAGCTTTTTATCTAGAAGCAGACAGGAGAGACGAGTCCACAGAGTCACCCCGGTATAAATGTGAACATGAATCATCCACTGTTCCCCCATCTAGCTGTGAGATATGCACTGTATGTCAGACTTTGAAACTCAACGTTGCGATCGGCTGAGTTTTCACTCGTTGGTTCCTTTTAAGAGTGAAAAACGCTGGACAGTTTTATCAGCAGCACACATTCAGACGGTTGACACACTGCTGTCTTAGGTTTAAATGAAAATGTGGGCTGATGCTAAATAAAAGTCCAATGTTGCTTTCTGTCTTAAAACACGCAGTGACTGTGTGACGGTGGCGTTCAGGTTCATGAGCTTCTATTGTTTGAACAGCAGCGAATTCCAGCTTTAGACTCACTGTAAATCCAGCAGCGTAATCCGCTGTATTCATAAAACACTCCTCTGTGAAGTGAAAAAAACAAATATGTTCACTCTGTCGCTGCACCGTAAAAAACAAACTGAATCCAATGATCTGTGGTCGACCAACTTTCTTTCACAGTCAAAAAAACATTTCTTTGGAGAGGTCTTGGAGATGAAAGCAAAATGCTCGATAAGAACTAGCATCTGGTCCTTGGTGTTCAGTGGCAAACACACGACTCCTGGAGTATGTGATAATGCAAGGAAATTCAACCCTTTATGACATAATAAAGAGCCAATGTTTTTGGGGGAAAAAAATCAGCATTTGGAAGCCTGGAACTGGTCCTCAAAAGAGATTTGGTTGCAGCAATAATCAGAAATGATTTCGTCCAAGGCAGGATTTGGTCTGGTTCCTTGAAGTGCAGCTGGTATCTGCAATGTACATTAGCTGAGGTGAAAGAGTCCTCATCTTCACAGCATCTATGGTTCCTCTGCTTGTGCATCAACACTGAACATAAACACTCATAAACTGGAGTTGGCGTAATCCTCAAATCACTGATTCCATATGTGGAGAGTGGCTGTGAAAGAGGCCTTTAAAAAGGGAGTGTTGCTGAAGAGCGATCTGTTTGCATCCCAAGAGTCAAGTGGGGCCCATAGAATAGTTCCGAAATGGGATACGGAAAAAGAAAAATACGAATCAGACAAGATTTGGTTGATATGTGGCTTAGTTTAGGTAACCGCATTCATGTTGAGTCAAATGTGGGCCACAGAAAACAGGATATATGAGCCACGTTTGGTCCAAACATTTTTTACTTTCTGGGTTAAAATAATACGAACTGGATACAGGACTTCTAGAGCCTACGGTGCCAGCAGAAGCTTCCTCATGGCTCGTGTTCATTAAAGTTCCTCTCAACTGAAACAACGCCGTCTGTGTATGTTGCTTGTTCTGATTTAGAGGTTCCCCACACTGTTACAGACAGTTTTGGTTTTGAGTTGTTGAACGCTGAGGACTGGAGGCAGTGCGCATCATGTTTAATTAAAACAGGAGCTTGTTAAGTCTCCTCAAGCTGAACATGATGAAACTGTGTCTTCTCTACTCCTGAAAAAAAAAAAAGTTTTAAATCATGAAAGTGTCCTTCATCCCTCAGTGTGTATTTGCCATCAAAAACTATTAGACACAATCTATATTTTTGCTGCACATGCTCACACTGACTGTTGAGGAGGAGTTCTGAGTTTCGACTCCAGTTAGTGAATCTCAAGTCTATTCTTTTTATATATGTATAGTTTTTGAGTGAATTCCACTGAGGAAACTTTTTGGTCTAAAGCTCACAACACCCCCGCGGGCATGTGGGGAAAGACTCATGCTGGTTCAAACACTGAGCTCAGCGAAGCTGCCTCTGAAAACGCATTCAAATTCCCAACACAAAAGAAGCCTCGTCCTGCTGCTTCGACTGTAATGAACACGATGCCTCCACATCACTCAAGACTGTTGGGGATTCTTTCTATTGTAAATTCTCTTTCATCTAAACTTTTGCACATACTTTCTGCCCCTGAAAGGTGGACTGTCAGCTTCATTCATAAAGTTATGTTGGGTTCATGAGGAAAGACACATACAAGCTTTTAACATGACATCCATTCAGTCGGGAGTGTTTTAACACTAGATTCAAGTCTTCAATAATCTTTAACCATAAGTGTCAGGAATACCTGAACTAATGTCTAACTTTTTTTAAGAAATGCATTTCATTATACAATACTAATTCACCATTTCCATTTGTTTTGAAAAGTGCATGAGCCATTGGTTAATTAGCATATGGGTTAATCATAGTTTGCTTACTTGAAGACTGGTGGCGAGGAAAACTAACTACATCCAAACTTTAATGTTAAGATCCATTAATATTATACTTTTGTATGTTCGTACAACTGAACATTGTTTCTGTTACTGCTACGCATACCTCCATGCATTATTATTGCGTTTTATGGTTGATTAGCAACAAATCCACCAGGGGGAGTGATGAGTCAAGTCGCTGATGGTGACAATCATGACAAATGTTGAGGAGGTTGTGATATTTGTGCTACTTTGGAGTCGAAGGAAAGAAAAACAACGGTGCCAAACAGCGCGTGTGAGACCCCTGAACAAAACAAATTTAAACATGCGCAAAACTGATGACAAATGTCATTTTCATTATTTGCGGATGTCCACAAGAACATTTGACAGTCTTCACCATCTCACTGTAGGCCACCTCACCGGGCGGGGAGGAATACCTGTGAATGAGGCTGGATGGCGAGCACCAACAATGGCGGTGGTAAGCTAAGTGTCATACCATTTTGTAAACAGTTCCTGATTAGCAAGAAGTAGTTACAAAGACAAATAGTTATTAAGTCATTAAAATATTTTATGAATCACTGCTTGCGAAGTTGGTAGACGTTATTCTGGAGTTCATGTGAACCTTGAGCCACGACAGACTGTAATATTGGCTGACCTGTGCCCATAAACCTTTATCTCTTGCTCCTACTGCTGTGACTCCAATCTCCCTTCCAATCTCTTCCCAGCTATTTTGAATTCAGTATTTGTCCTGGAATATCATTTTGCACAAGTTTTCTCCTCAAAGTTTCCTGCCGCTTTTGATTGAAATTTCTTCTTCTTTTTTGTATTATTATGTTTGGCTAACAACTGACTCACTAGGCTCACTTCTGCCCTCATGACTTCCAGCTGCATTGCTTTTCTCATTTTTGATATTGAGCATTGAGGCTATGTACCAAAAGACGGACAAAATCAACTTAGGAGTTGGACAGAAGGCTTTGTTCGTCTCTGTATCTGTTTCAAACGAACAACTCTCATCTCAAAGAAATTTAACTTCATTTAGTTATTTCCATTCAGGCAAAAAGGCAGTTATGTATGTTACAAAGTGGTTATCAATCAGGGTATTGACTTAAAACACTCACTTTAAAGCATCAAGAATAGGACTATTCTTAAAAGAGCTCCAGCCTTAATCCTGTTTTTAAAAAAAAAAACATGCGATGGGAGAACTGGGCGTGGAAGTTACACAATGTTGGTAAAAGGGGCTGGTTTGGAAAGAAAAAAAAGAGGCGCTGGTATATCTGCCATTGTGGCAGGTGGACAAAAAAAAGTTATTTTCCAGCCTCAAAAGAAAAGCAAAACCTACTGTGAAGAGTGGAACAAAATACCCGTAGGCAGTTACCCGTAGTCTCAGAGTGAAATAGGCCGCTTGCTTGCAGCGCGTACGTTTCTTTGATCCTCACACCCATGGCAAATATCACTTTAATTATCGATTTTTCAATCATTTATTGCTCTCAATTTTAGATGCAACAACATGGTGTGATTTTTTTTTCCTTATTTGTTGGCCCTTTTTGTCAGTAGACTGAATGATTAATCGTGAAATCAAATACAAACATAGAATAAAAAAATAAATAAATAAATGGCAATGCATGCAATACATTTTCTAATTAATTAAAGAAGTTGGCCTTTTAGCTTGATCTTTTAATGTTTCCAGGCTTTTTGCAAGGGTGCAGTTGTAAAATACAGCTGTGATGGATGATGCACAGTCTGAGCACTCGTTTTAAATTGTTTGCAGAATTTTGGGAGTCGGCAGGATATAGAAAAAAAAATTGTAGCATTAATCTGTCACTGTCCAAAAGAAGATTATAAAAGCTAAGAACCATGGACATTGGTCCTGATTAGGACGTGTGTGAACTGAAAGTGAACTGAAAGCAGCTGAACTAAAGAAGTGCGTGTGTAACGAGAGGTATGAGGGATTTATCATCCCGGTAAAACAGCAGCCCCCAATACCTCAGCTGATTAAGCTTTCCCAGAGGTCTGCTCGTTCTTTGGCACTCCAGAGCGCAGTAATAATCCACTTACATGGGGAGTCATGAAAACAATCAATCTATGCTGCACAAACTGATTCACTCTAAAAACTCAGAGGGTTTGCAAAATCCCTGACTGACAGGTTTCCAGGGTTTCCCTCATGAGTTAAAATATACAAAAATGTGATTTTCTTCATGTTGATAATAAATTCTATAAATGCACACATAAAGCAGTAAATTTATCACATTAATCAGATTTAAATATCTGCACACATATATGTCTGCATACACATACATATACATTACTCACCGCTTTCTCAGATTGTTTAAAGCCATAGTAAACTTCTATAAAAAAAAACTTTCTCTCATTATCTTGGCATTTAGAAAATACAAACCATTTTTAAAATCCTAACTGACCTAAAAAGGGATAAGCACTTGCATACGTTTCTTGTACATGGCTTGTGTTGCTGCTGCTGTCTTGGCCAGGACTCCGTTGAACAAGAGATCATTATTCTAATTTTAAGGCACTTACACAACTTTCAAGCCCATATTTAGTAGTCTATCATGAAAAATGTAATTCATACCTGACAAATTCAAATGAGCAAATAACCGGTTGAGTATTTGGTTCCAGACCTACTTCTGTTATGACCTAATTTTGATCGAGTCTGGTGTTTATATAGTACTGCCTTATTCAAAGTTTTGCATTAATCTGATTTATACAGATTTGTTGGCAAGGTAAATACACTCCTTGTTTTGAACTTGAGTCATGGTGGCCATCGAATGTACACATATGATGGAGTCAGATGGTGATCAGTTGTACCCATTAAACCACAAGAGCAACAATAAAGGGGAAAAATAGACTGAAATAACAAATAAATGGGAATGATCTTCTCATTAACACAAATTCAGTTTTGGAAAAACTAGACACTAATGCGAACAACCATTTTTGGTCGTGATGTATTAGTTCGTAGACGTACCGCACGCTGTCACATTTTAGTTGACGCTGGTGATTTAAGCGGCCATTGGGAGGATCTCTAAGTGATTCAATCATTGGTATTTGTACTTCAGGGGAATCAGTTCAGCTGGAGTTCACAAAGCGTCATACTTGACCCGAGGCATCAAAACCAGACAGAACATAAAACAGAGACAGTGGGCTTAAACTGGAGATGTAGTCAACCTTTCATGCATTTTCACAAACACCAACACACACACTGCACTACCATCACACAAACTTTATGCAAACTCACACCCACTTTTTCACAGTAACATATAGAAGTGACAACAAACAAAAAAAACAAAACAAAACAAAAACATGAAAAAAAGTACAATCAGAAAGCATCAAATAAAAACATCCAGGGGGGCCAAGCAAAGGGAAAGACAATCGCCGGCATGCGACTGTTCAGGTTTCAAGTGGGGAAAAAAAAGAGAATAACAAAGGAAATCAGGGGGAACTAAGTTGTGATTCTTCTTTGCATGTTTTTTTTTTTCAGTCAAACCTATGATCTTGAGCTTCTTAGAGCTTATTTTGGCCGTAGGGTCTGTTCCAGAGGAGATGAAAGGATATACCGACACGACGGTTCCCTGTGAAGGAGCTCGGTGCTCAATTATCCTGAGCTGTTCAGCCTCACCATCAACTTCTAACACACTTAGTTATTGGACAGGTGTCTTGTCATTGTCAGCTTGATGTGAGAAAAACAAATGAGTTTAAAGACACAATTTAGAAAATAGCATTTAGAGCCTGAAAAAATACAATATTTCTTTCGCAGCTATGATTCAGCATATGTACAATCGCACAGTACTAATGCAATAAATTCAATTCAACACAGTGTTTGTTTCCTTTTGTTTTTGATTTGTAGTGTATTGATTTTCCTATACATCTTTTACATCTGAAATAAATAAATACATTAAATCAATCAATCAGTTCAAAGTCTTTATTTTGAACATGATGGCAGTATAAAATAACAGACATGCTTAAACATACGTGAACAAGAAATGCAAAAGAGGCAAATGATTTCACTAGCAGTCTTATCTGAATTGTCTTCCTATTTCATGTTGTATAATTTGACTTCAATTAATCTTATGAGACTGTAAAAAATGTACAGTGTGAACCTGGCATTTGAGGAGTAATTATAGGAATTTAGAATTCATTCTTATAAATAAAATCATCTGATTAATTTGTGTGGCAATGAGAGGAAGGTGCTTGCGTTGTTAAAGCGCCTTGAGCGGTCCCTGGACTAGACACCAGTCACCAGTTGAAAACATCTGACGAAACATAAAATGATCACCTGTCTGTCTGATCTCAGTCTCAGATTGTCCTGAGTCATTGAATAGAATCATCGTTGTCTGTCTTCTGTAGTCTCTCTTCTGTCTTCTCCTTTTTTCAGATGCTGTCATGGTGATGTTACGCTCCCCCTCACCTCCCAATCCTTCCATCTTCTGACCATCCTGGTGTTTACCTGCACCTGTCGACTGGATGCCACTGTGGGTGCCCGCTGGCATTGCTAACCTGCAGTCCGACCCTCCGACCACCACATTTTTATATATTTTTATACCAGATGTTTGCATATCTTTGTACCTCTCCTCTCTCTGTCCTCCTTTCTCACTGTCATGTCCTGGAAGACATGAGGAGGGACCTCATGTCTTCCTTTACCCAGCTGGCTATCAGCAGGAGGGCATCACTTCTTTCGAGATCTTCCCAATGGTCGATTAAATCACCAGCGCAGATGTATGCAGATGTCCTGTTCTGAAGGGGGGTAAGATGTGCTCCGAAGTCATAAACATCACCCTGTCCAAACTTTGTTGGTGCATGTTATTGCCATTAAATTTAACCATATACTATTATCTACTACTTTTTCAGTTTAAACATGATATGTGTTCTTTGTTCATTTGTGGGTAAAATAGAGGTTTATGAGATTTCTAAATCATTGCATTCAGCTTTTATTTACATTCTACACAGCATCCCAGCTTTGTAAATTGAGGCTGTATTTCCGCATCTGCTGCCTGAGATCTTACAGATCGTAAGAGTCCAGAGAGACAAAGTTGTTTTGTGGGCACCAAAAAGTACATTAGTACATTAGTCACGGTCTTGACTTTATTCCTTACCAACACAGAAGTACTTGTTAAAGAAAGGGACATACAGTTTGTTCAGTTTTGTGCTTTTGCAAGCACATAATTGTTCACCCTTTAAGTTTATGACATTTACTTATTTGCGGTTACATGTGGCTTCCCCAAAATATTTCATACTTTTCTAGACAGAATGGCATTGTAACCAGAGGGTTTTTTTTGGGAGAAAACAGAAAAAAGTCAATCAATCTTTTTCTTGCCACAGGTATAAACATCAAATGAAGAATGCAATGTCATTGTTGATGTTTGATTTGAAGCCTGCAGCCCCTCCTAAAGGAACAATAGATGGAGAGAGAAAGAGAAAAAAGAAATCTGTGTTTTGTCAAGATCCACATGAGGAGTCGCTGTCAGAGTACGTTGTGTTCCTGGTGTCGGCGAATCATTGCAGATCGATCAGTTATTCATCTCATTTGAAAAGAAAATTGGTCTGTTTTCTGTTAAAAGCAGAGTACAGTCGAGCAAAGACTTGAGATTTGATGAAGGTGTCGTACGTAGATTACCACCTCCCTCACACCTGCTAAACTCTGCACGCCTTTTCATGACCATGAAATCTCATAATAACCGAAGACATTACAGGAAAGTTAAAGTATCTATTCAGCTCATTCAAGTAAATGTTTTTGTTTTTCTTAAAACTGAATTGATCCTAGTTTTAAATAAATAAATACATCAGGGAAACCATGATGCAAGTATACGAGATGCCAGCATCATTCAGATACGGAGGCAAAAAACACTTTTTATGGATTTCCTCAAAGACAAGGTTAAGCATAAAAAGAACTGAGTAACTCTGTGACGTCACCCATAGTTTTTCTGAAGCCTTTTTTTCTGCGCGTGTAATGATGGAATTTCATGGAAAAGCGTGGAATTTGTTGCTTTATATAATTTCCCGAATGAGTCCAAAAACAATTTAAAAAAATCACCTGTTATGCAGTTGTCATTTATGTTGTACTAGAAAGCCAGATGTGGAACCTTGGTTAAAGGCACTCTTTGTAATCAATACCACTCCAGACCGAAATGGGGCAGAAGACAATGTAACAAAAAGCGAGTGTGTCCGCCCCCGGTTTGAAACCATTTACTGTAAATAACTTTGGACAAACCATCAGGTCATGTGACCCATAGAGGTCTACAGAGATCCTTTGAAGACCATTATTCCTCAAACCGCATGGCACCATGCTGCAAAAAGGCGGGACAAAGCTGTCCAAGCCAATGACTAGCTGTCAGTCCAGCACATCAAATGACATCGGGGCATGTGATTGATCAACTTCTGTGCTGTGGTACAAAAAAAATTCAACTCCTGTACAGTTGTCATGGATATAAAATCTAACTATAGAGACCAAAACCAACTGCTGTGAGACTGTAAATATGTTTCATTCAGCTACAAAGTTGTTAATTTTAACATGGAGGTCAATGGGGATCTGCTCTGTTTTGAAGCCAGCACCTAGTGGTCACTCGAGGAACTGCAACAACACATACTTCCTGGTTGAGCTCAACCCGGAAACGAGATGGTTTAATGTAATGTACAATAACCCCGTTTCCCTCCTAGCCTCTACCACAAGTCATATTCCACGTTGGCCTTAATTGACCTATCACAAGCCCTGCCCCCAAAACACAGACTGGCCAATCACAGTGCAACACAGAACAGTGCTCCTACTGGAAGTCCGACAACTTCAGAAAAAAGCCTCGTTGACTTCAATGGAAACATTACCAGCTTTCTTCATTTTGAACTGCTTTGGACGTTTATTTTTTTATAATTATGGTTAACCGTTGTGCCTGGGGCACTTGCAACAGTGACTCGCATTACCGCCACAGGTTGGAAGGAGGTATTATATTTTTCCTCTTCCCAAAACCAAAATCAAACCCGAAAAGTGTACTGTGGATTAAAAGTTTGTGGACGGTCTCAAACCCAGTTAAGCACCTCAAATATCAACAAGTACAGTTTTGTCTGCTCCAAGGTAAGTAAATATGTTTAATAGTATTATGTTATAGATATGAGCTAGTTAACGCAAAATGAAAAATGAAACTAGCCAGCCTGTTCCATGTTATGTTACAGAGGCCTACTGCTTTTGCTTCTTAGTAATTGTAATAGTGCATAAACATCTACCCAGCTTTATAGGAACAGTGTTGCTCCTTTATTTTGTGTCTCGATCACCAGGTGATGCGGTGGTTCACTCTTGCTTTGCAATCTTTAAGCTTTAGCTTCTATTTTTATCATTATCTTATCATTATTTTGTTGCCAAGTGAGCAAGACATCTTAGATATATACTTCAAACGTGTACTGCAAGCCCCTTCTGTCTCCTCCTATCTGAAATATTTGCCTTATTCCTCCAAAAATCGGCCAGTATTTGTCCTGGGAGCACAGCAAGAAACAGTGAGATCACCACGCAAGTCCGGTTGGCTTGTAGGACCTAGCAACGGTAACCAAGGGGGGCGGGGCTTGCGATAGGTCAATTGTCTAGAAAGTTGTGACTCTCAACGTAATGGACATGAGTAGAATACCCCGTCGTCTTCATTTGAATCCATGCGGGTAGTGCAATGATATATAAGACCCCTAGAGGGATAAAGTGATATTAAATGGTTTTCAAGGCCAAACACACGGTGGATCTATGCCTCTGACATGCTGTCATAATGGTTTCTCCTAATTATAGTTACATTAAATTGGTGGATTTTTTTAAAAAGGCATCTGAAAGTGCAAAATCTAACTTGTGACTTCTATCATAAAACTGAGGCTTTTGTACTCAAATCTGTACTTTGTGCAAAAACAAAGGTTTTGGTCAGTAAATTTTGCAGTATCACATAATATTTGTCATAAAATCTCAAATATAACAAAAAAAATGGAAAACTTTATCTTAACACATTCTGAACACATTTTTTTTTCTTGTAAAATCACAAATAAAAAAAATGTTGACCTCATTAAACAGCAAATTTTGTTGTAAAATTAAAAAAAAAACTTTTTGCAACAATTTAACATAAAAATACAACAGTCATAAAATAGCAAATTTTTGTATAATTTTAACTTTTTGCCCTGGAATCACAAATGTTTGTTCTGAAAAGTTAATTTCACCAAAATGACAAGTTTTGACATGTTGACATAAACCAGCTGCTCTCTTCAGCTCAGTTATCCCACGTTTTGACCATCAGCGCTGGTCACAGTGACTAGATTTAGGAATGTGGGTTTACAGAATTCTTAAATCTAGTCAGAATGTCTTATATTAAGGAAAAACAAAAAAATCTGCCAATGTGGTAAGAAAAAAATGCTTGGCTAGAATTCTTAAATGAGATACATGCTCTTAAAACAGACCATTTGTCTTAAAACAAGTATTTTTTTACTTTCTTAGAAGTCAGTTTTTGTAGTGCAGATTTGGCCCGTGAGCATGAGCGTGACACGTGTGATGTGGAGCCTGTGGTTGTTTGTGTGATAAACTTCTCACCTCTGCAGTTCTCAGCCTTTCAGATGCAGACTCGCAGCTGCTGCACATTCTTCTGCTTATCTCTACGGCTTCAGTGTATCTTAAGTCTATGCAACATAGTCCAAATCCCCATAAATAAACTCTTATACCACAAGGGCGCATCTGTAGAATGATAAATGATTCTGATATGAATAAGTTTGTAAGTTAAGTCTTGCAGGTTGTGCATGCATAATGCATTAGAATGACAATTTCTCTTTTTGTTTCTCTGCATATCTAATATTTCTTCTTGTTTCATTTCCTTTTCTTCATATTTGCTTTCTTTCCTCCTCTCTGGTCTCTTCTGTGGCATGAACAGCATTGAAAAAGTGATGAAACAGTTGGTAAGGCCTACTACAACAAGATTTATGGCTTTGGAAGAGATTTTAATGTCCTTTGCTTAATGTTTTCTTGTACTCTGCCAGTTATTATCAGCTTCAGCCGCCCACCAGACAGCGACACAAACAACTTAACTGCGTTCCCTCACAAACAAGTCTCGAAGCTTGATGACTTATGAGCTGATTATGCTTGACTCATCGGTCATGGTGCCACCGAACTGTCACCACGTAATCATTTATGCCAGAGATCGAGGCCTGCACCATTCCTAAACAGTAGGTGTTGCGGCTGAGAAAGCGATGTCACGACAACAGAGGAACTGCACAACAAAAACTCACACAACGCAATGTTGCCAGGGATCAAAAGATCACCGTTTAATCCACATGGAACCAGATCCTTCAAGGGCCTCCTGCTGGTACGAGTTGTCAGAAAGTTAGGAACCAATTGCATCCAGAATCCGGATCACAAAAGATCTCAAAAGACTGAGGAACCAACCAAAAGTACAACCAAGGTCGCACCAATAAGAAGCAGAACAGGACAGAGAAAAGTGCTATAGAGACATCCAAACGTCTTTAAGTGTAGCTCATTAAGGTACACCTCGGCTAGACAGACCCCAGAGTCAAGGATGTCGCCACAAATCACTGACTTTAGTCCTGAGTCTGTCGCAGCTGCTAACGTCCTCGTTAGCGACGTAGCCCCTGAGATTCCTGGAGCACTCAGACCTCCTCTGATACGGGGAGGTGGGTTCCATTAGTGCACCGAAAGTGCCGCATTGTATTGTACAAAAGGTGCTATTTAAAATTAAACTGATTTTGGAAGAATTTTTTTTATTATTGTAAAACACTGTGATTTTTATGTGCAAAAAGCGCTAAAGAAATAAAGTTGATTGATTGACTGATCTATACTTGTGTCTCCATTTCTTTTAAAAGACATAGTTTATCTGACCTCCTACCACATTTTGTCAGTATATTTATCATCAGTCTTCACTGCCTCTGGTGTTAGGATCTTATGTCCACTTACTTATCGATTGTTTTATTTTTTTTATTTCTACCAGACTGTTTCTATGATCCTTTGTTTTGCTATGTGCCTTATAACGTTCAATATTAATCTGTTTTCATTTATTTTATCAGGGTTGAATGTTCAGTGAACCTGTGTGTTAGTACAGCTGTGTTTGGCACATTTAAACCAAAAACAAATTTCTTTAAAGACAGTAAAGTTTATCTCATCTCATCTTATTGCAGCGTCACACCTGGTAGGATCGACTGATTCAACCTTCGTGATTCATGACGTAGAGAACTGGCCTTGCTCTGCCTGCCTTCGTACTTCCGTTCAATTTCACTTTGCTTCCCTACTGGGAAAGATAAACTCTACCCTCTTTAAACCAGCAATACTCCAACGAATCAACGAACAGGAGGCTGTAATCCAGTTTATTCCTACAAATCATTCCTACTTTCCATAATGGCAAGTACATGGACTTTTTTTTTTACGGTTCTTTGTGTTTTTTGGTGCATCTCGGTCTCTTTTATCTGTCCAGCTCCAACACCCTCTTCACAGGTCAGCATCTCCTTTTTCTTCCCACCATTGAATATTTTGATGTCACGCTGTAACCTTGCGATTAATTCTTCGCATTTGCGACAGACTCCAGTACGGTCAAAGAGGTGTGTTGATAGAGTTGGCTACCGACATTTCCTTCATTGTCTTTGCTGTCAAATATTACTTTTGAAGCGGGAAGTCTGCCGTGGATACGTATGTCTGCTTCACAGAATCTACAGAAGCCGTTCATAGACATATTCCATCCACTGGGATTTCTTCAAATCGATTGTTAAATTCCTGGTATGGAGGACGGTGTTGACAGCGGAAGTACTGGGCGGCTGTTTCAGCGTATCACACACGTCATCGCTAAACATTAGCGTTAGCTTTTTGTGTACACCAATGATTTTAGCCTTCAGACAAGCACCAGGAACTAAATGTTTGCCAGACTAAAATGAACTAACTAACTAATAAAATGAGCTGCAAGAGTCTGGTGAGGACCAGGCTAGTAGAAGTGAACGCTGTGAAGAGAAAGTTGGCTGCTAATTTACTCATTGATCTGGTATGAGTCCGCGGACTGACACTTATTCTTTTGTGAGATGAGACTTGATGGTCACCCTGTCAAAAGGAACTAGTTGATGTTTGGATTATCTGGATAGACAACCACCTCCAGGACGGGTCATGTCCACAACTCAGTCCCCACACACCTAGTGTGTTCATATATCTTGGATGAATTGGTATGCGATGGATCAAAATATGATATTTGAGCTTTTTGTCACGATTATTGGCTCCATGCTGAGGATGAGACATCTTCTCGCCACACCTATTCTTCGCCTGCATTTCCTGTCAGTGATCCTGCAACAGTGTCACAACGCAAAACTGAAGATATGAAATAAAGATGTAGAAATGCGGATCTCATAAAAACTGAAAAATGAGCTGGCAGGGCTAATGCTTTATACTTCCCATTAGCTGTGGTAAATCTTATGAAGAAAGCACATTAATGAATGATGCAGAAATAAGTGGAATTTCAGAGGGAGTAATAACTCGGGGGGGACGCCATTTCTAATCTGTGTTACATTTTATAATATTCTATTCAAAGGCTACAGACGACATGAATATTTTCCTTGTGTCAAGACTCTCAAAACATGTCAGGACTTTCTGTGTTTAATGTCGGGAGCAGAGCAGTCGTGAGCGCTGGGTTCGTGCTCAACTTGCCTTATTCATAAAGCGCCTGACACCAGTCAAAAACCTGAAGAAATGAGGAATGATGGCAAAGATAGTTGTGGGTTCACACAAGAAAGAGCTGGATGACAGATGAAAGAATGACCCATTTTCCAGTCTAACCTCTCCGTGAGTCAGACTTCCCTGATTGTGTCGCTCTGGTGGACCGATTTCATCCCCCCTCACTTCTCTCATTGTGCATAACGACTGAAGGGATAATGAAGAAGGAGACACCTGTAATCAGAGACGGTTCCAGCGACAGGAAATGAATTTGTGACGGGATTTATTTCTCTCATCTGTGCTTTATATCACTGAATAATCGAGGACTCTTACCTCAGTTAACCTACAACTGCTGATAACACTCTGATAGTCAGCGGCACGTAATATGTTAGTCTGTTTGAAAATTTGAAAATATAATGTTGAATAAATGATCACTTTAAGCAACCACCAACTAAAACTGCTACCGTGGAAAACAATCACATTCATCTCTGGTATCAGTCTAAAATGTCTTACATGGATATGTTAATATTTGGTCAAATGGCTTAGATGTTTTTGTAAAGATTTTACTCAAATGTTCAGTGATTACTTTGGGGGAGGATCCGTCCTGTTTTTCACAAATTCTGTTGACTCCTGACTGCTTAAAGTTTCTGACTTGAGCCCCTCGTTGTTTAGGCAGAACAATGATCAGGAACACGATAATTTACAGATTCTAAGTTGAGCGTCAAACCTCCACCTCTGGTGAAGCCAGATACTTTAGAAACTGCACACTCATAAAACAGAGCCCCTCCTTTGTAGGTATAAAGAAGACTGCAGAAACAGCCTTCTTTGTTCATTTTCTAGCATTCCTCTGTGGTGTCAGACAAATGGACCTTCGGCTGAAAAATATTGTGCATGATATTAATAAAAGCTTGACTTAACATTTTATTCTGTTCTCTGATTTTTTCCTTTGGTGCAGCAGATAAAAGAACACAAATTCTAACAGAAGTGTGAATATTGATTTTTGAGCTGATTAGTTTCTAATGAACTATGTAAGATAAATTAATCTCAACTCAAGGGACTATAATTGCGTGATATTTATGCATGAATGGATAGAGAAATATCAGAACATATGGATCATGTGATGGTAAATGAGCCTGTCGCATTCATTGATAAACTCCTTTAGCTGGTCAGTTGTTTTCTGCACCACAGTCATTTTAATAGACTGAAGTTCGGTAATTTAGTAACATTTCAGCTGTAACACTGATTTATATACCAAGCTGCCTGTTTGTTTGTTTTTTTACTTTAATTTCGTCATAGTTTACTTTTGCATGATTTTTTTTTACATCACACTATTTGTGTTGAGTGTATTTAACAGTTTTTATTGATGCATCGAGGGTGTGAGTGTAGCGCGGTTACTATTCTCCGTACGAACTCTACATGAGGCAGAATTAAGGAAACTAGAAGAGGGACTGATGCCAGATTCAAACTGTACAATTTTGCTTATAATAATTATTCAAGTCACATTACATGAAGTGAATTAACATAAATAATTTACAGAAGGTAGATTAATTACCCACCAAGGAGGTTCTAAGTTTGATTCCCAGGGAAGACTCAGACTTGAGAGTGAAGGTGTTTGGTACCAAGATGCAAGATGGCCGCCTGTGTTTCTGGCTGCTCGTCATCTCCACATGCCGTCTCTTCTGTGGATTTTGTTTTTGCTTTTGTTATTGTTTTGTTTGGACATGTACAGTCAGTCATCTTTTACGATCGCTTAAAACTACTGGAAATCAAAGCCTCAACGGTATGTTCGAAGTCTTGTACAGGCAGGCTTTTAGTAAGAGGTCGCAAATCAAATCAAATCAAATCAAACTTTATTTATGAAGCGCTTTTCATGCTCCAAGGCAACACAAAGTGCTTTACATAATTAAAACAATGTATATATATATTGCAAAAAAAGAAAATAATAATAAAAAAAAACATCACACACCAGTTAGAAACATAAAGAAATCCGCCTCCCCACCCCCCCGCCCCGCACACACACACACAGTTCTAGACAAACATAAATGTTGTCTATTCTGTCTCTTAAATGGAGTAGGTATAAAAATACACTACTGTAGACTGTAGTGCAGGACCCTGAGCCACCCAAACAAGGGTGATCACCATGGCAACAGCCCCCAGACAGAACAGGCATAGCCCCCA
>JBAMYA010114688.1:0-18924 GCA_037176975.1 Arrhamphus sclerolepis
GCTTGAAACAAAGCCACAATGCGACCAAAACCACAAAGAAAAACCGCTACAAACTTTTACATCCAGTAATCCCAAATGGTAACACAAGTGTTCACACAGCACAAGTTACAAGACACATAAGGGGATAACATACACAAAGGTCATGACACATTAATACAATACACAAACTTGATTAACATACAAGCATCCATGAACAACAGACTTCTGCAAAGTGGAAATCTGAGCAAACTGAAGACACTAATTCATAATGTGTTGGTACTGGTTAAGGTACCTTACAAACTTTACTATCTTCAAGTTCAGTCTAAACTATTTCAAAAGGTTACTGGATGAGCCCCCAATTTATGTTATGACATGGCTCAAAGACCACAACATAAAATGGAGACTGAATACAGGTAGTTGGAAAGTAAAATGTTTTTATTAAAATCCAATCTCAAAACCAGCACAAAGAACCAAGCAGAAACTAGAATGGAGAGCCTCGCCAGACTAGCTTCCTCCTCAGCTTCACAGGTTCAAACAGTTGTGCAATTAACACCCCACCCATGTACTTTTGTGGCAAAGCCAGCAAAAGTACAGAGAGGCGTAACAGTGATGGATACAGTGCTGTTAAACTGATTTATTAATTGATCTATTAATTTATTCAGACAAATGTAATTATTTTCAACATGGAAATCAAGTTTATTATGTTATTTGTAATTGTTTGGATATGAATTCCTCATGAACTTGTGGAGCCTGTGGGGAAACCAGTGATAATAATTATCTCTCTCTTTGATCTCTTTCATTTCCATCACTAAAAAAAAATAGAGAAGCACTGAGCATCCCATTTTATACTTTAAGTTCAAAAATGAAATAATTTCTTCTGTGAGAGGAGCGTCAACATATTGCATTTAATGATCACCTCTGTTCATCTATATCGTTTCCTTGCAATACAGATCAGTGTGACACTGATGATCATAGCAATTTGGAGTTTTACCAGTGATACTATACAGTACTTTCTCTCCCTCTGTTTCCATTGACTTTTGTACATAGACTGAAAAATGATTGTCAGTAACAGTTAAATCTGAAGTACTTATTTTGTAACTTTACATTATTATAACATTGATTTAACAGAAGTCAAAAACTATTTTTCCTAAGGTTCTGATTCTTTTAGCCAATGATGTGCAACTTTTTATTTCAGAATTGCATTTTTGTTGGTGGGAAATTTCCCTGAAAACATTGGAAGTCAACTGGAATACCATGCAGAGGACTGTAAGAAAGCAATGTAGGAGGGAACAGAAGTCTCAGATTGGGAATTACAGATATGTCAGTGTAACAGGGTAAACCTGTATCGGCCAGTAACTTTGGATTGTGTGACACTGTGGTGGATTTTTTGCTGTGAGTGTGGTTCTGAGAGTGTCTCTGCGGTGATTGCATGGTGACAGGCTAATATGAAACAGGTGTGCTGGACAGGGCTGCAGCCAGCTTAATTACCCACACACACTCTCTCCTTCAGTCTCCCTCTGATCTTCTCTGTGGCAGGTACCTGTGTGAATGTGGTCTGAGGTCCCTCTAAGAAATTGTAAGTGAAGGTATTTTATGAGTCTCCCTCTGATCTTCTCTGTGGTAGCAGGTGGCGTAGGCTGGAAACTAACCTCGACGGCCGAACAGCAGCACTTTATAACCACAAAGTGGAGTGCAGCAGTATAGCATATGGGGCCAGCAGTGATGTCACAACCCGGACATTGAACCAGTACACCAACTGACCAGTGGATCCTGCCAGCCTGTGAGTGAAGCCCGGCCACTCACCAGGCCACACAGAGCCACACTCTTCCAGACTTTTATTACTTCCCCCAAAGACTCAAGTAGTTTTACATGTTTCTATAAATGAACCCATTCCTTTGTCTTGTGGCGCCTTGTCCATTTTCACTGTTTGGTCGAACAAAGAATACTTTACATCAGCATCATGGGCCCAAGAGAATGGTGTTGATCTGTAATGATTAGTGGCGGCTGGACCCACACTAGGGAGACAAAACTGATTAGTAATGATTTTCAGAGGGCAGGCAAGATCAAAATCCAGGTTATGGTCAGGTTCAATGGTTCCAGAAAGAGTCCAAACTAACAAATGCAAAAAGCTAATCCAAAAGTACAGAACCAATCTTCGGGCAGATAGGTTAGACAAGTCTGACTTGTTCAGGGTTCAAGGGTTGATAATACTGGTCAAAGAAAGGAAAAAGGGGGGGAAAAAACACAATCAGGCAAAAGGAGGGAGCTGCAGACCTGCATAAGAAGGGGAGAGAACAGGTGTGACTGCTCAAAGTTGATTAGAAAACTAGGGGTTAGGGAGGTAGTGAACCATATATGGTCAATACAGGAGGTGAGCTGGAGATCATGTCATTGTCTGACCATGCACAAGTCAAATATCCAATATTATTCTACGGTTTGAAACAACATGGTATTATGTTACGCATAAATAGCATCTTAATATGTTAGTGTGCAATATTTGAGTCAAGGTTTTGTTGTGCATCAAAGGTTGATGACACTGCTAGCATAAAAGAAATGTATAAACTGCATTCTCATTATTGTAATTATCTTCTGAAGATACTTATACCTCTGCATATTAGAGATAGTGGGGTCACAGGCCATGAACTTTGCAAGCAGACCCAACTACATCAAACTGGCCAGTCACTCAGCATTAACTATCATACAGCATATAATGGCAGCTGATGACATTTGGGCCTTGAGCTGAGCTCTCTCCCTGAGAGCCTGTTGTTGGGTAATGGCTGAGGGAGCGATACAGTGGGGAAGCAACAGCCATGGCAGGTTAGCCATCAATCTCTTCTCAAGGCAGAAAGGTCTTTCGTGGAGACTGATAAATGTTAATTACCCAGTTCTGACATCAGCTGGAGAATGTATCTCAGGAAACAAATTGAGAGTCTAGTGAAGAGAAGGGGAAATATCTACAACATTTGGCTTTTTAAAAAAAAAAAAATTAAATTCAATGCAATTAAAATAAATTTTATTTGCATAGCGTCTATTTGCAACAAAGTTGTCTCGAGGTGCTTCTGAAAAACCTAGAGCATGAACCTTGAGTAGATGGCAAAGCACAGCAGTGGCAAGAAAAACATCCAAGAAAAGAAATACCCTCTCGGAAAAAATCTGTGTGTGGTAGTAGAGGGTTGGACTAGAGGTCGGCCACGCCAGCGGGCATCCCACAGTGGCATCCACTCAACAGGTACAGGTAAATGCCAGGATGGTCACAAAGGTCATAACTGGGGGTGATGCTCTGAGTTTCATAAGTGCTTAGAGACAACTTGTTGTAAATAGGCACTATATATATATATAAATTACACTGAATTGAAAGGATAGAAGGTTTGGGAGGCAAGGGGGAGTGCAACATCACCACAACCAACAAGATTACAGAAGACAGACAATGTTGATTGTATTAAATGATTCAGGACAATCTGAGACTGAGATAAGACAAGGCGTGATGATGCTAAGTGTACATGAGAACTCTCCCCAGCAGCCTGTAGTAGCATAACTAGAAGGTGGTTTAAGAGACTGCAGACTTAAGTGGCTTTATCAAAAAGGAAGGTCTTAAGCTAATCTTAAATGTTGAGAGTGAATCTGTCTCTTGGACTGAGACTGGAAGTTAATTCCATAATAGAGGAGCCTGATAGCTAAAGGCTCTGCCACCCTTTCTAGACCTACAGAGTCTTGGAACAGCAAGTAAACCTGCATTCAGGAAGTGGAATGTTTCACGAATGTTTCAAGAAAACAGTGCATTACAATAGTCCAGCCTAGAGGTAACGAAGGCAGGATTAATTTCTCTGCATCCTCTAGTCAGGAAGTTTTGCAAATGAAAGCAAGCTGACTTTGTGACCTTTTTCAAATGAGAGTTGAAATACAATTTTTCATCAAAAATGACACAGAGGTTCCTAACAGAGCAAGAGGCTAAAGTAATGTGATCAAAATTAACTGTACAGCGTGAGTGCCTCATGGAGGTGCTTGAGACCATTTACAACAACTTAATAATGATAATAATTTCCAGTCATTTGGGTCTTCAGACCTTTAATGCATGCATTTATGTTTCTACAAAAATAATTATTTAGTTGAATTGAAACAATTTTCTGAAGAATTTTGGAAATAAAAGGAAAGTTGGAAATAGACCTGTAGCTGGTCATATCATCAGAAAGATGTCGTTTTGAGTGGAGATTTATTTACTGCATTATTACTGCAATATTACTGCAACCTCCTGGTCGGGTTACAAGGGATGCATTGATAAGAAAAATTTCTTTAAATAGCTTAGAAGGAACAGGGTCCACTGTGATGGACTGGCGACCTGCCCAGGGTGTACCCCTGCCTTTTGCCCAAAGTGACCTGGGATAAGCTCCAGGAGACCCGTCACCCTGTACTGGAAATAGTGGGTATAGATGATGGATGGATGGAACAGGGTCCAATAAACATGTGGATGGCTTTGAGTGAGAAACATCCAAGCTCAATTCACAAATATCAATAGGAGAGAAGCAGTCTAGGTAAGAACCAGTAGGTACAGCTGATTCTAAGGTCCCTGTAGTATCCAATGTGGTCCCCATAGTTGGAAGAAGAACATGAATTTGGTCTCTAATATTTAAAATTTTGTTAATAAAGAAGTTCATAAAGTCATAAGCAGTTAAATAAGATAGAATGCATGACTCTTTGGAGCTGTGACTCTGAGTCAGCCTGGCAACAGTGCTGAAACAAAATTTGAGGTTATTCTGGTTCTCTCTAATTAATGATAGTAAGTTTTCCTGGGTTTCCAAAGAACCCTTTTATACATTACCAAACTATCTTTCCAAGCTAGATTGGATTCTTTTAAATTTGTAGAGTGCCACTTTCTTTCAAACTTTCTACTTTTCTGTTTAAGAATTATACCAGCTGCACAAACTTCCTGTCTTCTTTTTCAATAGAAGCCAGAGTTTAATGCAGGAACTCTGTAGAGCCAGCTGCAAGACTATCAATACCTGAAGGATCAAGACTTTGAGCTGTCCATAGTGACATGAATTTGCAAGTGTCCAAGCAGAGCAGGAATTTTCTCCTTGAACTTAATGACAGCACTGTCAGAAAGGTCTCTAACGTAATCTTTTCATCACACATGACTTCATTGTGACAAGTAAACTGGGACAAGATTAAGGAATGATCAGATAGAACTGGGTTTTGAGGTTAGATTGTTAAGCACTTGACTTCAGTTCCATAAATTAGAACCAAGTCCAGCGTATGATTACAGCAGTGAGTGGGTCCTTCCACATTTTCACTGAATCCAACTGAGTCAACCAGAGCAGTAAAACAAGAGCTAAGGCTGTCACTCTACACAACCACATGAATGCTGAAATCACCAACTATGATGACTTCATCTGCTGTGATCTGATATCTGAGAGATGAGAAAGAAATTCTGAACAAGGACCAGGAGGATGGTACACAATAGCCAGGATAATTGGTGCTTGTGACTTGGAGTCTGGCATATAAAGACTTAACACCAGATTTTCAAATGAGGTATAACTCTATTTTGGCCTTAAGGTTGAATGATAAACTAGAATTATAAATGGCACCTACTCTACACCCTTGGCCTGTGCTTCTAGGAATATAAGTATGAATAGGTGGAGCTGATTCATTCAGACTAATATAATCTTGCTGCAGCCAAGTTTCTCTAAGACAGAGGTCAAAATGGGTACTTTTATTTTGTATATGATTTTTTTTTTGTGATGATCATTTCTGTCTTGTATCTGTCTAGTTTGAGCTGTTGATGTTTTCTTTCATAAATTACAACTTTCCAGTCTTTCAACTGAAACATTTCATCCATGATGAGTGTTTTTACTTTATTTTATTTTTCTTAATATCATGCCACATTATTGAGTCCATATTTGAAAGAACATTTTCCAAACCAAAGAAATGAACAAATGGAGGGGAGGGAGGGAAGAAAAGCAAAAATGTCAACATCCTGTCATGAACAATGAATGTAATCTACAAGCCTTATCCTGCAGAGCACAGTTTAATAAGTATATGGCCACTCATTCTCATTCTGTCTCTCTTCTGTTTCCCAGAATGAAGCTCAGACCAGAAGGAAAGATTGATGCGTTCATAAAAGCTACGGACAAAGACAGACAAATAGGCTAAATATAAAAAAAAAGTAAAGGAAAACAAAATGATCAAAGTTATCCTTTCACAAGCCTCTAGGTCTGCTAAAAAAATGAACGCAACTGGAGCACATGTCATTTCTGTGACAACTGCAAGAAAGTCATTTAACTGAAAAGCTTTACAAATTGATGAAGATAATGTGCAGAGGGGAATAGAATGGGCATTTATTTGGTGCAGCAGCGTATTCTCCATACATTTGTCCTCATTAATCAATATAGATCAGCTAACAGCCTCGCTCCAGGTCTGCCCAGTGGAAGTGGCAAGGATGTAATGCTGCTAATCAATACTTAAGTGATTTTGGCTTGAAGAGAACACAAGCTATGTGCCAGTTGATGTATCCTCAAGATATACTTATCAGAGAAAAAGAGAAGCAAAATCTCCTCTTTGAATTACAGCTTGATGTGAGCAGATTTTTTTTCTTTTCTGTGTATGTGTGCTGGTCTTCACAAAGAAAGAAAAAATGAAAGAGGAGTGGAGCAGAATAGACAGCTAGACCTTAACTGGAGTTTTATGTGGTTATTTATGTATTAAACAAGATAATAACATCAAGGCTAAATTGTAAACACTGATACTGAGGCCATCTTCTGGAAAATGTGTTTACGGTCAGAGACAGATTGCCACTGGTTAATCTCCATACAATTAAACTGAATCGCAGTGTGATGAATTTTGAAATGTACAACAACTATAAGGGTAATGAATATATAGAAACAGTGTAAAATTGGTAGCACATTACTGAACTCACCCACTCTAAAAAAATACTCCCATCACACAATCCTCTGTCAACCCAACAATCCTGTTGCTCAAATTACCCACATGCCCGTCACTGTATTTTCCTTTTTGTTTAAAACTTCATTTCATACATTTGGTGCAGATATTTAAGCTATCAGTCATCTGTGACTATATTCTCCTCCAATTTCAAACAAGCTCCCTTTAGCCAGTTCTAAAAAAGCTCTCTTTAGATACCTCCCGTTTGATTAATTTTAGATCCGTCTCCAAGCTTCCACTTTTATCACAGTTTGTAAGGAAAAATAGGCTCTATTCAGTTCATTTCTTTTATGAATATCAATGAGGTTTTTAAAATTTTCAGTCCGGTTTTCCCTCCTTTCACAGACTGCCTCAGTCAAGGTCATGAATGACCTACTGTCTGTGGCCAGCGCTGCCTGTATTCCATGTTAATTAGCCATTATCCCAGCTTATAACACAGTCAACCATGATATATTCATGGGAAGATGGATGGATGTCAGAGGTCCTTCTCTATAAAAGTTGCTTCTCCTTTGCTCTTCAGTCCAAACGGATCCCTTGAGAATCTCAATCAGATCCCAAATTAAGGAGCAAATTTTACACAGCCATTGATCTGACTTTCATTATAACACACACCACTCTGTAATAGATTCCACAGAAGTCAGGTATTATAAATGTATCACATATGCAAGCCGTTTTGCAGAAAATTTTCTCTTGTAGCCAAATGTTTTTTAGACACTGCAAACTTCTCCTCATCACCTATAAAGCCCTAAATAACCTTGCCCCCTCTTATATCACTGACCTCCTCCACTGCAATTCCCCCATCTGCTATCTCCGATCTGCCCATTCTGACCCCTCTCACTAGGACCAAGCATTGAGCCTTTGCTGCTGCTGCCCCTACCCTCTGGAACTCGCTCCCACAACACATCAGAACCTCAGACTCACTACAAACCTTAAGTCATCACTTAAAACCTACCTGTTCAAACTCGCATTTCCATAAGTCATCATATCCCCCCTCTCCATTTTTTTGGAAGTGTCTTTGTGTGTAATGAAAAGCACTATACTACTACAACTAATAACAATAATTATAATAATATACTGTAGCAGCGTTCACACATCAAGTTTGTTTAGCCCAGTTGTGTTTATGCCTTGCTGTGCTCTGTAAAGGGTAAAGGGGTGGAATGGTATAACATTTCAATCGGTTGCTGTACCACTTTGGGAGGTAGTAACAGAGTCATAAAAATTAGTGCTGTGTGAATTTTCATTTTGGAAAGATCAAGTTGGCGCATGAGGAGGGCTGCAAAAAATTATAATATAAAAAAGACAGCATGATAACAATAAATATGCACTGCTGTGCTTAGAATACTAGAGGAGCCTCCACAAGCTGAAGCCTGGTCCACGTCTCTCTCTTTGCAGGTGTCTCCCTCCCCTTGAAGATTCCTCCTCCAACTGTTGCAATATTTCATACTCCATCAGTGATGGGAAACTCGCAGCTGTCTGTGTCTCACGGGAACAGCCGAGTAGAAACTTATAGCGCTGTGTTTTATTCATTGCTGACTGAGTAAAGCAGTCAGTGACCAGTGACATTAGGGACCTGTTTGCTGACAGCTGACCGCTAGGTAGAGGAAAGAGACTGTCTTTTAACTGTGGGAAACCATAATGCTTTGTGAAACCCTAGAAAGGCAATATTACACCTTCCTGGAATCACTGGAAATGCAAGAGAGTGGAGGTGGGATGAAGAGGGGATCAATGTATTTATAGCCCGATTACTGTGTGAAAGTGGTTTATGATAACTCGTTGTCTCCCCACAACTAGGAACATTAACTCTTCTTGGTTTGCTTTATTTGATAACTAGTGAAGGTAGGACCACAACAGAGGCATCATTTTACTCAGAAGGGACTAAAACAGTGCAATCCTATTTTTCCCAACACAGCTAACCAAGATCAGATTTTTTTTTCTACTCAAGACTATACGAAAAGGTCATACTAGGCATATTTCCTCCATGCTCAACTGTTGCAGGTACTATCTTGTAGTAGTGCAAGTGGGCAACACATCTGAACCCTCAGACGAGCAATGGCACAGGAAGTTCGAGTTCTTTGACAAAAAGTCAAATGTGAATGAACTGTATTTATCCCTTGATTGAGATGCTTTAAGAGTCACAAACAGCTTTTCAGAATAATAAGCAATCATAATTAGCACTATTAGTTTTATCTTTTATTTAGTTGTTTGGAGATACCTGGCTAGACCTTACAGTTACAACTAATGTTTGGGTGTTAATTTTAAATATACCACTGTACAGCAACAGTAAATAACAGTTTTTGAGGTACATCAAGTTATTCTTCATTACATCTAATTTAATGTTTTTACGGTATGGAATTGTTTATTGGAATACAATAAATGATAGTAGTACTACTAGGTTTCAAGGTACAAGCATATTACTTTGTAATTACAAATGATGATAACATTTTATCCACGAATACATTTAAAAACAACGAAATACTAGTGCTATACTCTAATACTGAGGTCAGTGCATTATGTTTAAACCAGTACCTTTAAAATATGAAATAAAACAAAATAACTGCATTAGTGAATTTCCCTTCAGGGATTAATAAAAGTATTGAACTGAATCTAGTTAAGCCAATAGAGCTACTAAAATGTTTGCACACTAGTTATTGCTGCCATTATTTAACTTTCTGATAAGAGTACTTAAACAATTTACATTTGGCCATCTGGTCTCTCGTGGGGGTCATCATCAATCCAGCAGCTCACTGCACTTTTGGGCCACAGTCTCACTAACCTTACACGAGGGAAACTGCTTTTCAGACATTTTTATGTAATGATAAATTACAGTTCTCTGCTGACAATGGTAAACCAACTTAAATGACAATTGAATTCACATGTGAGATATGAGTATTTAATAATTTAAAACTGAATTGTAAACTACAGTTATCATGATATATTGAAAAAAGGAATGTTTGAGCTCCGCAGTATACACACAGCAATTGTTTTCAGTGGTGGAACACTGATTTTAGGACATTTTGGTCAGAACTAGCTTTGTTATTCTTCCTGTCAAAGTGACAATGATCTTGTTTAACTCTCAGGTCTTTAGTACACATATTAGGGGAACAACAATACACAAAATTCACGGTTCAATTCAGTTTGATACGTTAGTGTCACGGTTCAATATTTTTTCATTACAAAAAAATTTCAAGGCCTTTTTAAACTAGCAATTTATTGAAATTAATTACAAACATTTGTTTACGCTCAAAAATGACAGTTTTTAAATTAAACATTGCTGAAACAGCAAATATTAATAAATTAAATGAAATAAATGTATCTGATAGAGAAATCACTGATCTTCTGTGGAAAACATCAGGGTCATTCATGAATGAAAATCAAAGTAGTTCTGAACCCCAGATGTGAATGATGGTGGAGGAGCTTTGATTTTAGGTACAGTACGGCGGCCATGTTGCAACAAGTTAAAACCCTTTTACACCCATAAGAATAACAGTCAGCCTGGTCCTTATTCTCTTTGATCAGTAAATGTTTCAGAAAATGTGTTTTAAGTCAATTATTTTGAACATTTTTTCAGGATTCAATTTTCAAAATCTCTCAAGAAATTGTCATTTTTATATTTGATAGATGCTTTAAACTGTGTGAAATAACCAAAAAACAACAACAACAAAAAAAACAAAAACAACACAAACAAAACAAAAAAAATAATTCAACTCAATTCAACTCAAGAATTTTCAACAAGTTTTGTCTATGTCTATGTGTTGACTGGCAACAGCCTTGTCTCCCTTCCAGTTGCGGAACTATTTGTTTTGGCGGAGCTAAATGAATAATTAAATATTAAACAAACAAATCATAATCTCTTGTTGCTTATTACTGTTAACTAATAAAATGCACTTGTAAAGCTTTTGTATAGTAGAAATATCACACTGGAGGTTGTGCTGTCATGGTGAATATCAGTACTGGTGTGATTATCTGCAGCCTCGTGCCTATGACTGAATCACACCAGTGCTGATATTCAACACAACAACACTACCTATTGCTTAAATATTAGCGCAAAGCTGTGCTACTCAGCTTTCAGGATCTGTTGGAATTATGTCGATAGCTCAAACAACTGAAGTGGATTACAGTAATTTGAAAAATGCACGTCTTCCTTTTGTCGGCAACAGCTCCTGCGTCACTAGCTTGAATGAATGCGTGTTGGAGGAGCTCAGTGGATCTGTGCTCGACAAGGCAGCCTAGGTGGAGTAGTTGCACTGAGCTTTCAACACATAGCGGTGTGCATAGTCAACCAAGAGCACTGTATCGAACGGTTTGTAACTGAGTAGAAATTGTATTGTTGTTTATGAAAAAGTGTACAAATGTTGTGCAGGTACGTGCAATGCACTTGTACACTTTTCAGTAAATTCATGTTACACGTTGAGTATTACAATTCAAGTTGTTCGTTTTTTTTTTTTTGTTAAAGAAAACATGTCCTGTTGAAATAATTTTAATTGTATGCACAATATAAAATAATCTCAATCCACGCTAGGCTGTTTGAGAGGAGACTGATGAACTGTACTCAAGGTGAGACTGCATATTATAAGAGCTTTTGTTTCCATTGTTGTGCAGAACCTTCAAGTAAAACCGTGACCAGTGGCCATCAGTGTCTGAGTCAGATGGTGCAACACAAGACAAACACAACGCAGATCAAATTGGAATTAACGGGTGTGCATCAAGTCAGCATTAGACTTTCAATGGACAGGCACACACCGTTGCAGGTTCAATACAGATACATGTATTGTTGCACCCCTAATACATATACACACACACATATACATATATGCATACATATATATATATATATATATATATATGTATATGTGCACGCTGCAAATCTGAATGGCTCACTGAATTACATGTATTACGACCCAGCTGGCTTCAAAAAAGTGACAGGACTGTGCAATGTCAAAGTTTTTGATTTGTTAGACACACAAAGCACAGGATACCTAAGCTCAGAAATTATTATTTTATCATATGACAGTGTGCCCTCTTTAAGCCTATGTCAGACTTAAAGTCCACACTCCACACAAAGAGTGGAGCGTCTGAGATAAATCAACACACTTGACAGCATGTTTACTACAGAGAAGGTCGTTGTTTCTTGTTAAATTACAGTAGCTCTATGTGAGACTCTGTGGTTCTTTATTTGCATTGAGGAGTAAATAAAAGGTTCATAAATCTGTGAGGAAAGATGTAGTCCACAGCAGCATGCAATCATTTATTCATAACATGCCTATGTCATTGGGCGTCTACCTTCCAATTCTCGTTCATCATCACGTTATGATGATGTTTTGTTCCTGCTGTTTCAGCTGTGGGAAGGGCATAAAATATAGTTTTTTTTCATCCAATCAGGTCAGGCTGTGTTAATGACTCCAAATGAACATGTGTGTCTGAGAAGATACTTTGAATGTAAAATTTTATTATTAAGAAAAACAAACAAGCAAATTGTTGATGATGCATATGTTGACAAGCCATTTTTTCTTTGTTCTTCATATTGGATAGTTTGGTTTATTATGATGGTAGCATGAGCAGCTAAATGCTTTGTTGTAAAGCTTTAATAATGCAGCTGGCCCTCCAACTAACCTGCTCAACTTAAACATTTAAAGACCAAGCGCAATGTGGTAAATCCTCCATGCAGGAATTTAGATTTAGATTCCTTCCACATCTCATCACTGCTGTGTGATGATGTTGGTCACTGATAGTAGAGATGTTTCTGTTCATACCTCTGCTGTAAAAACAACCAGGCAGAGTTGACCAATAGCCTTGGGTATCACAAAAGATTCACATCTAACAGGATTGTTGGCTGTGTTGCCAGCTAAGTGTGTACATAAATTATCTAAAATGGTAAATTCTTCAAGGTATTTAGACCGCTGGCAAATATTCTCCCACATTAACTTCAGGTCTGTTCAGTTTGAAGATGTCCATACCAGATGGAGGAGCTTGTAAAGAGTCAGTGTGCACAGAATGAGAATAAGACTCATGAAACTTGCAAGCTTGTAAATGAAAACCAAAAGCAAGCATCACATATGAAAAACTGGGCTTGATTACATGGCTTTGTAATCTTGCTTCAGGAATGGATGCGTCATGGAACCCTAAACAAATCTACATGCAGTCGCTGAGAGAAGTTAAGTCAGACACTGCAATGTAGACTGCTGATCAAAGCATGGTCTTGTTCACAGAACTGCCAGGATATGCAGAGGTTTGTTCTGTTTAAATATCTTTCCTTAGACAGTTAATGAGGGAGCAGGTGTTACATTTCCTGGACCCTTATTAGAAACAGTTGGGATGGTATGGAACGTGATGTAATTTGTTAACAAAGATACATTTTTGTATTTCAGGCCTGAAACACTTTTCCATTTTCTTATTTTTTTTCTTTTTTTTAAATTACAAACTGATTTTAAAAAAAGGAATGATATGATTGTTATAATGGGTTGGTTACAAGACTGGTATCCTCGAAAAGCTGAGTCTTTGAACAGCACATATGAGCAGGAATCTCCAACAAATGGACAAGAAAAACAGTTTAAAAACAATTTTCCTCAAGAAAGATTGGAAGACTTTTTCATATTTCTTCATCTACTGTGTACACTATTAAATGCTGCAATTTATGTGAAGGAATTTCACAGCATGAAGTGCACGGGGGCGAACTGCAGTTACACACCTGCAATCTCTAATTCCTCTGATGACACTGCATCAAGAACTGTCAGTCATCAAATAGTTGATATTTGCACATGGACAAGACATTGCTTATACATTAACCATCAAACACTGCAACCCAGAGGTAAACTCAAATAATTTCTACTGTGCAAAAAGGGAAACATATGCTAACATTGTCTGTAGGTGGTGTCAATGTCTCTGGGCTAAAAAGCATCTGGGATGGACAAAGTGGAAAGATGTAGGTGGTCAGACAGATCAGAATTGCCACAAAGTACAGAGACAGGATGAGGAGGGTACGCATTGAGCTGGCCCGCCTACTGTCCTAACCTGGGCCCAGCGGAGAATGTGCTTAGAATTTTGAAATGCAAAATTCAACAATGAAGACCCCGTACTGATACACATCATAAAATGAGATTACCAGAAAAATGGGACAACTAAAAAGCTACATCACGCTGTATCCTCAGTGCTGGAACATTTTTATACTGTTATTAGAAGGAATAAAACTATAATAAAAGAGAGGAATGTATTGCAGTACTAAGATGTCAGAATGGCTATATATTTACAAATGAAATGAGGTTTACGAGAGATCTGTTTCCTTCAAATAATGAAAACAAAAGAAAACAAAAACAAACATGAAATAAACCGAGAAGATTGGGTGAGTTGCTGAGAAAACAAATCATTCCACTCTTAACACACCACACAATGACAAATAACAGAATTTATTTAATTATTCTTTATTTTCTTACTTTTTCTTATTTTACTGCTTCCATGAACAACTAACATGTAGAAATATGCTGGGCATGTCGATCATTTTCCTTATTTGCTTATTGGAAAATAAAATATGAAGAAAGACGCACAAAAACAATGTTGCTGTTGCTCCATATAGATTCTTTGTATTTTGGCCATGTAGCAGATGTTCAGATCATCAGAGGGACTCAGAGTGACAGAACTAAAATATTGTTTTTCTTCATTTTTCCTAATTAATGAATTCATGTATTTATTTATTTAAGATAAACAGCATTGCTAGGAATGGATGGTTTCCTAAGAACATTTATGATGATCACGAGGAAAGGAGCTCAATGAACATGCATGCAATCAAAAAGCAGCTGATTTAAGAAATATCTTAAATATTTTGGGGACACTGTTTTGATTGCTTCCAATTTGATATGCTGTCAAATGCCTTTTGTCACTCTGCAGCATTTGTTTAGCATAATTTCTGCGTTTTTCCGCAGATAAGGCTTGAATTAATTTGATTTATGTTGCCTCTCTTGACATTATTTACAATACTGTGCAAATAAATTATACTATTGTTGTCATGGGAGACTTCAATGATGCATCTTTAACCCCTTTAGACCCAGTGTCCACTGGCGTCCACATGACAAATTTCTATCTTTAAACCATTCCACTTTTCCACTCTTGGATGATGTCAGCACTGCTGGTTGCTGATTGGATCCTGGTTATCCAGTCACAATCATGTCATGACTTTGAGCTGCTTGAAGAGAGTGACAGACGTCTGACAAGACAAACATGGCAGACTGACTCCTGAGAGGCAAGATTAAAGGGCAACTTGCAGGTTGGACACCACTATACAGCATAGTGTACATTAATGATAGAACAATTAGATTTTCAGAACCAGAGAAATATATAACTATGCCATAAACAATGTTTTGAGATAGAATTGTTATAAATAACTTCTGCATCTATGAAGCACCGACCGTAAGTGACGACGTGAGGGAGCGCTCGCCTCAGTCAGCATTAATGACTGTATATAATAATGGTCTGCCACTGTTCCGTCCTGTGTGCAGAGACGCTTCTTTCCCTCTTGTCTTCCACCAAAAAAAACAGAGGAGAGAGAGGATGAAGTGGATGATCCAAAACCTGATCCACTTGAAACAGCACCTCATCCCAAACAGGATTTTACTCTTTTCTAACTGAGAACCATGGTCTCTGATTTGGAGGTGCTGATAATCATTCCAACCGAAGATCCTCACTTGATAGCCAGCAGGACCACATAATGTAAAAAACCAGAGATAAAACCTGGACATCATCAAACCAGATGTCCTCAGTGCCTCAACAAGACATAGAAATCTGGTTTGATGGATGTTATTAAGAGAATCTGTGAGAGGGTAGCCCCGTTGGAGTAATGAATGAATTTGATATACTACTGGCAAAGCAGGCCAAACCCTCATTCTCTTGGTGCTTAGCAAAGGACCCAGTATCTCAAATGCCTTCTCCTAGTTTGGAAAGCACATGCAGAGTGGTTGAGCAAACCTCTATGCTCCCTCCAGGACCCTACCAGAAGTATAGAGCTGGTCTGGTGTTCCACACAGTCACTTTTTCGCGTTCAATCTAAGGTTTGTTGACCTGACTTTCCACTCATGTATTTCACATATCTCTTTTATTGTACAAAATAATTCAATTCAGTTCAATTTTATTTATATAGCATCTATTACAACTATAGGCGCTTCTCAGAAACCTTGAGCAGGACCTGGCTCACAGGGGGACCCTCCTGCTAAAAGCCAGCACCAGAGTATGCAATGAGTAGAGTTATTGCGCATAGTTGAACACTTTGGATAGAAACTCATGAGGACTTTAGAAATTAGCAGTCATCTAGGTCTCTATAAGTCATTAAGACATGTTGGTGATTCAACTAGCTCACTATTCTTACCTGACTTCATGGATAGCTGGGTATCATCTGCATAATATCATTAGCCATCACATCTGGATTGAGACCAGACCTTTAAAGCAAAGGTTTAATTACAGCAATCTTAAAAACCTAAGTCACATCACTTGTTGATAAAGATAGATGGATTACATCCAATATGGACATTCCAACAGTCCAAATCCCCTTCTGTTGCAGTAAGACATGTATGCCTACAAAATCTCATATTGTGTTTTCACAGGCAAACAGAGCGTGTCAGGTCTGCCCTCAGATTTATACACACATATTCCAAGCCATCACCTTAGAGTTGATTGTTGTTTTTACAAATGATATGTCTTTTAATTCATAAAGCCATCCTGTGGACATGCAAAAAGTTTCCATCCATCCATTATCTATACCTGCTGTTTCCTATGCAGGGTCACAGGGGGTCTTCTGGAGCCTATCCCAGCTCACTTCGGGCGAAAGGCAGGGGTACACCCTGGACAGGTCGCCAGACCACAACAGGCACACAGTTTAAAGCTTGATTTTTTAATCCAAGAGACACTTTAAACAACAGTCAGAAAACACTAATTAGATGTAATGTAACAAAAACATGAATCTGAATCCACACACCATCATATACTCTAAGTTAGTATATAAAATAGCAGTGATAAACCTTTGCATTCAGTTTTAATGTCAACTCTGTGAATCAACTGTTTTATGCGAAGTTTTCATTATGTGTCGCTGTTTGGCAGAG
Organism: Arrhamphus sclerolepis; assembly: GCA_037176975.1. Taxonomy (NCBI): domain Eukaryota; kingdom Metazoa; phylum Chordata; class Actinopteri; order Beloniformes; family Hemiramphidae; genus Arrhamphus; species Arrhamphus sclerolepis. The sequence continues at coordinate 16,992 of JBAMYA010114688.1, forward strand.
GAACATCAATAATATACTTCTCTTTTCATATCTTATATTAGTGAAATGGTGCTGAAGGTGCAAGAGGGCGGAAGAGGGAACATTTCCCCTCTAAGCCTGCAGGGTCCTTCCATTGCGCTGATGGCCTGTAATTGCTGTTCAGCACTGTTGTGGCGAGGCTGCAGCTCCAGGGTGGCTCCTCTGGCTGCCTTTCAACATGTCACTGGTTTTGTGTCTCATAATGGCTTGTTCACTCTGCTCTTAAAGAATAGTGAACTTGTACACTGGCGGCTTAGCCAGTGGGCTTTCAATCAGCAGGGGTGTTGAGGACAGAAAACCACTAGTGTAACACACTGTTTGATAGCTGCTGGTTTAAAGTTGACTCTAAGCTTTATTCTGTAAGAAATCCAACCTTGATAGGATACTTTTTTACATTTTAACAGACTGCATTTGCCTTGATGCCTCTTCAGATATGGTCAGCATGTTCAGCCCGCAGCTGTTCTGAGGAGGATCCACATTTCTGCAGCATTCTCAGGACTGACATTAGTGAGGGCATCTGCTTGCAGTCAAAGGTGTCCCATAGGGGGCACTGTTGGTTCTCATGAAGGACCCGTGGTACAACAGGTTGCACCACTCTCCTCTTTTCTTCGCTGACCGCATGCAGGATTGAGATCTACCCACGCTGCAGGAGTGATAAAATTAACAATCATATTTACTCTTTTGTCACTTTTATAACAGCCCATACGCATTTATTGAAAACCTCCAGGTTTAAACAATTTCTTTTGGATTAATTAGCTGTTGCTATCATAGACCTGAGACTTTTAGCAGAGTTTATAACAGGGATCTTCACCTGCGTAAAAACACCTTAATTCAGAGGAAATAATAATGCTCGCGTCCACTGTCTCCTGTTTAAACTATGGCCACGTCTCAGATGTGAATTTTCTTCACCTGATCAAAAATTTTAATTAAACACATCGTCTCGTGAGGTGCGTGGCAGTCTTTAGATTTTCTTTTTCTAACGTTTGGAACACAAAAGCGCAATCCTTGTGCGATTTGAACTGGGATTTTGGCTCTAAACTTGCCGATGTGACGCCCGCAGAATCCCGATAATTTGCTCCATCCCCGCCCCTACGACCCCCTACCCCCATCTTCTACACACACACGCGCGCGCGCACACAAGCACGTACACTTCCAGCTCGCATCCTCAGCCACAGGGTGCAGAGCGACAACAGCGGAGGAGACTCTACACCGCAGCTTCTTCTTAGCGCCACGCGTCTTCACCGCATGGAAAGTTGCAGGACCATGAATGAGCTGTTTCAGTTTTTTAGTGATACTTCAACAAATGTTGGCCAGTAGTCTGCAGGCGTGAAAGACCAGCGAGTTAAAAGACCAGCTGCGAATTTTCTCGTGAATTCTAATGGAAGAAACAAGCACAAAACTGACGGGAGTTATTTTTGCTGTTGATGAAACGACCGCAGCCGGATTTATTTCAAAGTAACCTGTGTGCATTGACAGGACAACCTCGTATTCTATGCGAGAAGAAAAATGGTAAGGGGCGCAGAAACAACTCTACACTGCATCACTTTGTCATACTTCTTATTTCTCTCATGCTGCTTTTTCTAGTATCGTGACTCAATGTTCTTGACAAAGTAGCCTACTTTTTGTTCTATTTCATTTAAAAACAAAAAATATTTTTGTTGTTTTTTATAGGTGAGGGACGTTTTCTTTTTACGCACACGGAGGCTCTACAATTTCAGTAACTGACAGATCAAAGAGAAGTTCACTCATGGCAACTGCTTGATAAAATATCACTGATTTTAGAGTCAAAACGATACATGTTATATATGTATATATATATATATATATATATATATATATATATATATATATATATGTACAATAAATGTTGTAAGATAGGTTACTGGTGGACACTATTTTCTGTCTGTGGTCTCAG
>JBAMYA010114699.1:0-18924 GCA_037176975.1 Arrhamphus sclerolepis
GCACATGGCAACACCATCAGTGGCAAGAAAAAACTCCCTCATGGGAAGAAACCTTGAGCAGAACCTGGATCTTAGGGAAGTACATATGTAAATCATATAAATGCATTTTCAACAAAACCAATACCCATTCCCAACACAACACCTATTCACAATTCACCACTGCAGTGTGCGGTAATTCACTGAAGAGCATGAATACCGATTTCCTCGTGTCGTACAACACTGTCGGTATGTTGTCAATGCGTCCGAATGAGTACGACATTGAAATGTGATCATTATGTGAATATTTTTAGTCACAGTGAAAGCCGTGCAGATTCTTTACAGTTTTGGTGGTTACATTGGATCTTACAAGTTAGAATCATTTTCAACTCAAAGCCAAACCAATCAAACCATTTTCTCGCTGCCAGTTCATCTCAATGGCAGAATGATATTTGCAATAATTGGTTCTTTTTAAAGCAGTAAAACGGTTACTAACATTTAGTCACTTTTGTGTTTTTGTTTCAACAATGTCATTCTTGTTTCCAAGGACAGACTCCTTGCATATCGGACACTATTTTCCAATCTTTTGATACAGTAAGTATTGTATTTAGGGTTGTATTAAGATTTTTTTTCAATCATTTTCAGTGATGTGAAAAGTTCTGAGCATGTTTGATCTCTATGGCACTCGAACTTCATAAATGGCAGAATTATTAGTTAATTGTGCAGCGCCATCCCCGTTTGGAAATTTCATAGACGGCTTGTCCAACGTAATCAGAAGTTGAGAGCCCTCCCAGTATCCAGCTGCGTCTGACAACAAAGTCATAAAAATGCAGAAAGCACACTTCAAAAGGAAGTTCTATGCTTCGTTTTACCGTTCATGGACATGTTATTAAGAAAATAGCATATGATTACAAGCCATAGTTACAGTGGCCATAAATACTTATTTTAATATGGTCAGTGATTTATTCAGTTGTGTTGAGAAATTTTAATTTCATCATTTCATTTCAAGTGTGGAAGAAATTTTGCATTCTAAGCTTGACAAATCAAGTAGAGATATAGAGAATTAGCCTTATGTGTGTTACAAATGTGGTGTTAGACATTCATGTAGCTGGCATATTTTTTAACAAATGTGATCACAAAAAATGAAACTGGCAACTTAGTTTTATTTCCCCACATTTGAGTTCCATGTTACATTGGGGTATTTGGCAGATTGCATAACTTTAACATCCCACCACACACACAGGGAGTCAAGACTTATCTTTTAACCAACATGATATGAAACATAATTAAAATTAGATATCTGTGCTGCACAGATTTGTGGAATGACCTATATATTCACAATCCAACCATATCTCCATTCAGCAGTGCAGTCAAAACACAAAATACTCACTGGAGACTGCAGTGCCCAGAACACACGTTAATACACGTTCTTGAAGGCAACCAGTTCTTAAAGAAAGTTTATTTTGAAGAAAACAACAAATATAACTAAACGTAACAAAGGAAAACGCTCGCACAGACCTTTCATACAGTCATATAGTGAATATAGACTTATTCTCCCCAGATGCTACATGAAAGAGAACAGCCTGAGGTTCCACTTCCTTAGTGAGATTAGTGGTGACGCAATCAAAGGAAAGACAAATATGAAGAAAAACTAGCTATATTATTACTTTTGCAGTCAACATTGCTTCACCAGCTCCTGCTCTTCATATGTACTATAGCATTTCTATTATGTGAATCCACACGGCCAAAAGAATGTGAATCAAGTCTGTGGACTCTCGATCCAAGCGCATAAACCGTGCTCATAAATTCCCTGCTACAACCCACACTCTTTAGGGCTTTCCAAAAGGTTTTGAGGTCTGGCCTGATGCTCGATCTGAGTGCTAACTGTTCCCGATGGTGGACAGCGGATGAAGGCGAGGGCTCTGAGCAGCCACTTCCAAGTCCTTTCAAACAAAATGAAGTTAATGCTTCTTATAGAGACATCATGAGTGAATTCAGTTCATGTTGAAATAGTAACGAGTCTTTCCTTAGCTGTTGCTACAAAGCAGCGGAAGTCCTGTGAGCAGGAACATCTCCGGTGCGCCTTCTGCATCCAAGACAGAACACATTAATATGGAGTGGCTGCTTGTCATCTGTGTTTTGGAAGAGTTGCAAAACCCATACATAATTTAGCAGACAATTAACAAGCTTAACATGTGAAACAAAGGAAAGTAGGAAGACCATGCAAACAGCTGGATCCCTCAACCCATTCAGACCTGATGCAACATGTGTGTGGCTTTTTACCTTCCCTTTGAAGTCTTTAAGCATTTTGAAAACACAGTATAAGTACAATAAAAGCAGAAGGGTTACTTCCGCTTCTCTGGAGTAGCAGTAAATCTTCTGGTGCTGGTGTCCTCCTACCACTGCAACAAAGACAGCATTTTGATCTACTGCGTCTTTGGTTTCCCAGCTACACACTGGCGCAAAAAGAAGCCCTTCAGAGAGTCCCAAAGGCGGCCCAGAAAATCACTGCACGCCCTCTTCCCACTCTGAATGAACTGCTTAGTTTCTGTTGCCTCAAGAGAACTCCTATCCCTCTCAGCCTGGTCTCACCCTGAACTGCTGTGTTTTGACAGCAGGTACAGAACAATAAAAGCAAGAACAGACAGTCTCAAAAACGTTTTTTTATCTCGGTGCTGCACAAGCATGAAATGCTGCTAAAAGGTAATATTTTCATGCTCTGTGTAACTTTCACTGGGCAAGAAGGGAGGTATGACTGTTTTGTGTACTCATCTTTCTGGTCTTACTTGAAATATATATTCTATATACTTAATAGCTTTTTACTTATTAATCTCGGAAATAGTTTCTATTCCATATTTTAGCTTCCTCAAAGTCAGACATACATAACCCCAGTTAAAAGCTGTGATTTCCATTAGTGAGCCATGTCTGTTTTAAATGCCATCTGAGGAACCAAAGCAAACCAGTATTGATTTTCTGCCTTATCCCAATGCGCACAGGGATTTCTCCATATTCTGGGAATCTTTGATGATATTCTATGCTTTAGATGAATATGAATGTTTTTGCAATTTTACACTGAGGAACATTTTTCTTGAATTGTTTAACAATTTGTAGAGGCAGTCTTTTGCAGAGTGGTGAACCTTAAGCCATCTTTATTATCGAGAGACTCTCCAAGTCTCCCTAAGATGCTCTCTTTTATAGCCGATCATTTTACTGACCTTTTACCAAGTCTGCATTAGAAAGTTAAATCATCCTCAGACTTAGAAACACACAACAGTTTTGGGTGTATTGCTGAGAACACACATGTAAATTGTGTGATTCTTGGTTTACCAAGAACCAGCAGGATAAAACTGGAGGCAGAAGAACTGTACTCTTCACTTTGTGAACTGCAATGCTGAAGTTCTTCCTTCGAAAATGCCAAAAATGAGAAGAAAAAAAAAGAGTTTAAGTTGAAGAATCGTGAAGGGGGTGCTGATGATAGAGAAGATGAAGACAGACATATGAGCAGAAGCCTGAGCAGGAGGGAAAAGATCAGCTCCATCACTTGTCTCTTCTGAAGTCTTCATTTCTTTTTGCAAGTCTCAATTTCTTCTTGTGTCTTTTCTCCTGCGCTCCTGCTTTCAACATGTTCTCCTTTTCTTCTATAAGCTTTTACACTTTACTTTTCTCCTGTTTTTACCTGTTTTTCATCCTCCCTCCTTTACTTTTATCTCCCTTTATTCCATTTTTATTTTTTCCTCTCCTGGGCAAACATGGAGCGCTGGTAGATGCTCCTGGAGGGCCTCATTAGGTGACTGCTCTGTTTGCTGCTTCATGCCAGGAAGGAGAAGGTCGCTGTGCTCTTTCTGCTGTGGAGATGGTCTATATCTAGAGGCAGGCTGCTGTGTTTCTCCTCACCGAGCCTGAGGAACAAAGGTCCTGTTTCATGTAGGGGTTCTGTATTTTTACAACAGGAAGGATCCCACCTGAATATAAACAATGGGCTGTTTCTGTTTTAAATTATTGCTGCTAATCAGAAGTCTGTTTTCTTGTAGACCAAGTTTATAATAGTTTGCAAATCGGTAAGTTTTAATTTAGTCTTAGTTTTTGAGGTGTTGACTTACAGATACTGACAATAAAATCTAGGATGAAAGAATGTCATCTATCAGAAATCCTTTATTCTTTACTTAGAAAAATGTAGTGTCAAAGGAATAATAATAATGGATTTCATCAAACACCAAAAAACAAGGCAATATTTTTATTGAATTTTTAAGACAACTGTTTTTGCTCCAAGAGGCAGCATGTTTAATCTTGACAAATATGTAAAGTCAAAATGAAATAGCTGAGGGGAGGTCAGTGTCAGCCTCCATCGTGGATAGAACAAACACAGTATGAACAGGAACACAGAAAAGCACATGCGATATTCCCTCACATATATTCAGTCAGGTATTTCTAATTAATTTTAAGGAAACATGTTCAAGAAAAGTTGCCTCCTGATTTATCAGGCCAGATGGCAGCAGGACACAGAGAAAATGTGCTCAGCAAAAGCTTAGACGGCAGGAGCACTGACTAAATCTGAAGCTCCCGGGACAGTTTTGGGGTAAAGTATCTTCCCTTTCTTCCAGAAACCCAGTGTGTCGTAGACGACTCCCTGCTGGACCTCATCCAAGTGTTTAGTTATTTCACTTGATGGAGAATTCATGACATCATGTCCTGACCTGCTCACTTCCAGGTGGGATACGAAACAAAAACTAAGTTAATATTACCTGCAATTCTGTTTAATTTCAGTTAGTTTTGCATTGTTAATTTTTATTTAGTTTTCATTTAATTAGAATTTTTATTCTTATTTCAGTTAGCAGAATTGTATTTTTTTTTTAAATTAAAAATAAGAATTCTATTTTTCCTGTTAGTTTTTGTTAACTAAAAACTCAGTTGGAGACACATAAAACATAGAAAGTCACAAAACAAATATTTCAATTCAAAATCTGCTCCTTGTCAAGTATTGCTGACAAAACCTGGTGATCTTTGTTCTGTGTGGACTTAAAAGTTGCGAGAAGATTGTTATTATGCCACATTATTTCAGTTTAAAAGTGACCGTAGTGCGTTGTTTACATGTTTTGACTGAGCAGCATTATTATCAATCAATCAATCTTTATTTATACAGCAGATTTAAACAACCAAGGTTGACCAAAGTGCTTCCCAGTAGCTTAAGAACAAGTAGAGACTAAAAACAAAAGTCACTATTTAAACCCGAATGATTATGATTATTATGATGCATCTATGTGTACGTGGTAGTATTTATATTCAGAGTGTTGAAAACACTTCTTTCCTGAGTTTTTATTTATTTATTTTAAAGCTGGGCTCTATGATGTCATAGAGGGCATAGAGAATTTCAGAATTTGTATGGTTGAAATCATCATCATCCTCATCTTTGTGCTACAGTCAGAGAAATGCCACTTCACACTATTTTAGCCCTGATTTGCAGACAATTTGTTGTTTTGCAGGCTTAATTAAATGGCAACCATCAAATGTCCAGGCACAAAACTCACTATGATGGTGACACTGTCACCTAAGAGACCAAATATCTAGTACAACATATTTTGGAGGACCTTGCAAGAAGTTGAAAGGGTCTAAAACTACTGACTGCAGAGGTCACAGGGTCACAAAACTCCGAAGAGGAATATAAGGAACATCACCAAACATGAACAGAAGAAAACAACAGCAAATACCTATTCAACGTTTCAAGTGTGCAAAATAATATTCAGCACCAGATGAGCAAAACAGGTTGAATCACTAGAAGCTACTTCACAGTGTCATGTTAATGAGGAGAAAAGAACACATAATTCTTACCTGACGGTTATAATTACCAAGATAAAGACCAGACATGACGCTGAAACTATGGTTTTGGTTTAGAGCCCCAAAATAAATATACTATGCAACGCTTATGTTTATTTGTATAGACATATTACCAAGACGTCCTTTCATTAAGTCATTTTCATCAGAATCAGTGGAACCCTTCACACTTCCAGTTGTTAAAAGTCAACATTCAGCAAGGTTACCAGCACCTAAAGGTTCAAAATCAATCATTTCCTATTCAGATATTTAGTCCATTTCCACCAAGTCCATGAATGTGTTTCAGTGCTACACTGGCTCTTCAAATAAGAACTCGTATTTCAGGGAAAATACATAAGAATTCAAAGATGAACTGATTCAGTCTTGTTCCTCTTTCTTTTCTCATCATTAGAATTATCTCACCATCGCCATCATCTCTTTCTGGTTTTTGTTTATGCTTCTGCTGTTTGTGAGTCTTCAACATTGTTGCTTTTCTTAGTATCTCTCATGTAAATAAGTGGAATAAGAAATTATAATTGTAGTCTTGCCTGTTGTGCTGCCTTGCCTGCTGAGTAATAAATCTAACATTTAATTAGCACTTCATATGCATAAAATAAACAAAGCAAGCCATTGTCTAAATGAAATACTGTAGCTGCACTTTGAAGAAGTGGATTTCAAGATTGCTTATCCATGACGATTTGAGGCAGGGCAGGTGATTAAATCCACCTCTGAAAATTGCATTCTTTATTTCAAAAAGGAAAGAAAACAAAACAAAGAATAATTAAAAAAAACAAAAACAAAAAAAACAACAACTTTGCGGTATTAATTGAAATGTCTGCAGCACAGCAAGATCACCAGCAAACAAAAAATGGGAGAGGTTAAATGAAAGCTCAACCTTTTTCTTATCCTTAACTTTGTTGTTTCTGCTGTCAACCTGCTCGAGTCAAAAAACATTTTTATAACAAATAAATTACCAAAAACAAAGACGAGAACAAGATTTTAAATGCATGACAAATACCTCCCCGTTCCTCAACCTCTCCAGTGTTTTCTAGTTACTTCCACCATTGTTGGAGGGAAAAAATTAATCTTTTCAGAGCTTGTCACTCATTTCATGTGTGAAAAGAAGAGAACAGTGTGACGGCAAAACCAAGCCAGAATTGCTGGATCTCACGTCTCACACCTCTCAAGTGTAAGAAGAGGCTTTTTTAGTGTAGCACAATATTACTATCAGTCAAAGCGTACACACATGTACACGCACGCACACGCACGCACACACACATGCTCCTTCTGTCCATTACAGGAATCAACAAACAGTAATTACTGCACCACAGGGGTAAGAGAGTGTTCTGTGTTTGAGTGTTGCCCATAGGGAAATAATATAAATGCACAAGTCCCTCCATCAACCACTGAGAGTCCCATCTGTCAAGTCTCAGTGTGTCTTCAGCCGCCATAAGGTGCAGGGAGGTGACCTGTCCAGCATGGGATTGACTCATTCAACAAGGCCCCTGTGGGACACAAACCGTCACACATGCACACGCTGGTTTAGCATGTATGCTCCATGAATCAATGAGTTCATTCAACACAGGAGGCAGATGCTCCTAAACGTTAACACATGAATCCCAATAAGATATTCCAAAACATAAAATGCAGCTGTTTGCAAAATTAGGATTTTAAAAAGGGAACCAACATCCTAACTATAATTCAGACAATGCTGGCCAACCTTGGTGATCTTTTGGCAATCAATGCTAACAGTTGCAAGAACAAAAAATAAAAATACACGCATTGCATCTGCTGCATATTAAGCCTGCAATGATTAGGTTGATGTATTCGTTTAATTCTGAGTAACATTGTGGGTTGTTCAGACCGTAGCAGATGTTAATCAAGTCAGATTGCATTTAGTGTTAATCTACTGAACAAATTATTAACTGAGAAATTAATCAACTGCAGACAGATGCATATATATACAGCAATACTGTGCCTCTGGCAAGTAAATGCACTTACAGCGTATTACACACGGAAGATTAGGTGGTTTTCAGACTCTCATTCATTTAAACACACACCTTACCGCTGAAAGGGTGTGGATGTGACAGACCAACAGCAATCTTATGAAATCATTTATTAAGGGCTACCATCAGCACTTAAAAATAGTCAGCAGGAAGCAAATTTATCTTCTTGAACCTTAAGATGGAACACTGACTATTGTATTCCTTGTCAAATGCATTAACTTAATCTATTCATCTTTTCTACACACAGGTCAGGAAGCAAGAGGAAACTGCTCTCGACTTTAAAGGGGATACTTTCAGTGAGCCTCCAGAGAGTCATTTATCTTATGATTTTATTTCATTTGAGGCTTTCATTTGCAACCGTTACTGCTAAACTAAACAAAAGCTGTATAAAAGCGACAAAGACAAAAAAAAAAAGAACCCACCAACAAATGATGGTGAAGACATAAGAGGAAGAAAATATTAATCTTTCCAAGGATCATCATCATCATCATCAATCACAGGCGTTTTTATATCCTGCTGCTGTGACGCCTTCACCATAGCTAATCAACAAGAACATTTAATTGTTTATTTTGTCTGAATGTCATATGGGCTTGTTTCTATATTCTGGATGCTTTGAGGGCTCTCTTAAACCAGAATGCATTCATGTGTGTAAATTACAGGACCTATTGAGCCAAACACTAAAATATAACACGTTAGGACATACAGTAAATACAACCTCCTTAGCAGAGGCAATTGATGGTGATGCACTTGGCACTGTGGAAAGAGTTAATAACAACACCCATGGGAGTCACAATCTTTATGCTCCGGCTCCCGAACATGTTACAGCACCTGCATAAAAAAGACAAAAGCTTTGGTTCATGGATTTTGTTGTACTTATATTACTTGGAGACATGCAAAAAAACAAAAAACAAACAAACAACCTCTTTTAAAACAAAGACACTATGCAGCAATACTTCTGAAACAGGTCATATTGATGCGTTGACAGAATGGCCATTCACATCAAATACTGTGCTAATGAGTGCGGAAGGTCACTTTGTCACGTTAGACAAGTTCTCAGGGCCTCCTGTCCCCGCTATGGGCTAAGAAGACCAGCCAGAGTAACTTTTGGTTTCTCACAACAGCTGTTCATCATTTACAGCACTTTGTCATAGAACAACATGGTGAATTTAGCTTACAGAGCTACAGTGGACACCATGGCATTTAGGAAACTCAAAATAATGACAGAAGAAAGAAATGAGTGTATCTGGAGTAAGGGACTAAATAAAGTTAATCCTGAAAAGCCTTAAAAAGGCAACTTAAGGCAGATTGATGTTTCTACGTCAAAGCTACAGCGTAAGTGTGATCCCTACGCCTTAGACTACATGATAGCATGATGTGCACCTCCAAATGTCACTACGTATCATGCTTGTGCAGACTGCAAGAAATGTCATTGGTCAATTTGTTCTTCTTTATCTTCGTATTTTCGGCCGCTGCTCCTTCGACGTTGTTTTCAAGTTGAGTGCAATGCTAGCTTGCAGCAATGTCTTTAAAAATGACTGATGCTTAACATTTATCAGCACCAACTCAGGTAAAATATATTTTATCATTGTCTGAGCTACATACAGGAAACAAACAAAAGGAAAGTTGATGCTGCGAGCTACAGCGCTGCAGAAAAAGAATCCACACTACCATCTAGTGGTTGGTGGTGTAATTATAGAGCGATGCAAAAAATAACAGTATAAGTATATACGCTATAGATGGCGTAGGGGTCATGCATAGCTGCTATGAAGAAGCGTAATTCAAATTTTAACTTCCATGCCTATAGTGGGCCCATTGAATTAAAAATGACAAAAAAATAAAAAATAAAATCATTGTGCTGGTTTAAAACTTGCAGACGGAATGATGTGCTTGCTGCCTTCTTTCTTTTTTCCCCTTCAGACTCAACTTTTTCCATTTTGTTGGGACACAATAAATTCATCGCACCTTTGAAAACTTTTTTCATTTGTTTATTTCTTTGCATTCAATTTTGTTCCATCCGAGTTACACATAAAAAAAAAAGAGACAGCTGAGCCTATTCCATAAACCAAGATAAGGTGGTTTAGATATCAAAACTGGCAACATAAAGCTTGAAATAGTGTACTCAAAACTGCATTGTAGTTGCCTCTGGAGGGTGTCAGCAGCTATCAGAGCCCGCTGCTCTTAACAAGCATATGACTTCCATCACTGGAAATTGCCTCGTCGTTGGTGTTGTTCCTCAGAGAAAAAGAGATACATATCTGACAGCAGCTGAAGCAGGTGCAGGAAACAAGACAAAGTCAGACTTAGAAACTCAAAATGTGTATGCTTTATTCTATACCTCTAGTAGCTGCTTGTAGCTCTACATGAAAAATAAAATTGTATAACTGAATAAACTAGAGGTGACCCTGGTCATGTCCCTGCAGGTAAAACTTTCAGAAATAAGCCCTTAAATGGAGATTTCTGGATAATTTGGGAAATGAAACTGACCGATTGACTATTATATGTCAGAGGAAAATACTGTATCCTGTAACTGTATTATGACTTTTAGGTGAGAAACAGAAGAGTCAGTTTCATTACATCCATAATGACATAATCTAATAGTATGGCTGGTGACCATATACTGAAACTGCACCAAATGCGAAGAACTTTCACTGGCTTCAGATTATAGTCTGACGCAAATTCTACCATGAAATGTGCCCAACTTTTTGTTTTTTTCAAAATCAAATATTACTTGCAGTTCAGAGAATATGTAGATGAAAGCAAGGGCCTTGCTGCAACTTGTTTATCACCATCATCTCTTTTGTTTCAATGCAAGGAATATGCTGCCTCTGCAGCAGGAACAAAGGTTTTGAGCAACATGACCGATGACCACATTGTGAATGTGTAAGTTCTTAATTATTGTTAATAAGAAAGGAATATTTCCAAACTTAAGACAAAGGTTACTGTGCAGCGAAAAGGACAGGTTTGTCAGGGAGCTGGAAGATGCCATGTACAGGTAACTTTTAGTTGGAGGCTACTAGTACAATAACCAGATGGAGGCTACAAGTGAGTTCATCTGGATTGTATCCAGGTTACATACGGTTTTGGCTACACACTGGTATGCTGAAGCCAACCACCTAATAAATCACTTAATGAATCAAAATCAGCTTAAACAAAGCAGCAGATTATTTAGAAAGCTGTCAGCTCATACCTAGCAAAGGCGATAGATAATCCAATAGATGATAGCAGCGTCTGATACATGGCTTAATGCGCAGCTCAAATGAACAGTTGCATATACATTTGCTTTGGTCAGCTGTTCATTTATCAGATCACAATGTTTCAGCAGGGATAGAGCCTACAATTACATACTCTCTGCCCACTTGAATTTTCTATTTTATTTTAGTAGTCTAGTCTAGCTAATATGACACATATTTCACTTAAATTTTCAAGTAGTTTCTTTATGCTCTGCTTGTTTAGAGAAACAGTATCCTGGCCTGCCTTTCCAATGCTTGGACTCTTTTTTCTTTTTACTCTGAAACTGCACCATCAAAGTTTCTGAAGTGATAGTTCTTGATTCATGAATTGTGGCTGAAAGAATCTTGTGCGCACAGAGCACTGAAGCTGCTGAACCCCCTTTTTGTTATTTAACCAACAGTTTCAAAAGGGCATTTAGTTAGCAGAAAATTGATTAATCTCCGACCAATTTGCATATAATTCACAACAGTAAACACCACTTGTTGCCCCTCCTGCTTTCAGACGTTCAGACCAGCTTACCCTTTATAGTCTCATTGATGCTGACAGGCTAAACACTGCACTTTAGTGCTGCTCTTGTCATAATCACTTATGACTAAGGCTGTACAGCTGTTGAGCACAGTTCTAACTTGGCAGGTCCCATTTTGCTGAAGAGCTCCATGAAAAGCTCTTACAAGATTTAGGTCTCCCGAGTATCCCAAGGATTCCCTCTATTAAATACAGAGGGATTAATAAAACCTCACTGGTACACACATTAGTGTAGCGCCCACTGACGTATGCATGTTAGCATCAGCAAAGGTGGCTTTGACTTTTTTTTTCCTTTTCTTGTAAGTGATGTCACATTATAAATCTGTATTTTTTAGGTGGAAAATGAAGCCAGCTGCTAGAGGGATGCAGAATACTAGGTTTTCTCATCAACAAAGTCAACAAAAACTGCAAATTTAACACCAAGCCTGTGTCGTAAACTATATAGTGTATCAGTTTTGGATATACTGTAGAAAACCTCTGTGCATTTTAGCAACACAAATGTGTTTTTATGATTTATGTGAAGCGAGCTTTTAAGCCAGGGGGGCATCCAGATGTCTTTTTGGGTACTCTGTTTAAAAAATAGATTGCCTAAATTTTCAGTTAGACAGTCTAGACTACTTTAAATTTGATAGTAGGGCTGCATGCAACAGCTATAAATACGCAAAAATGTGTGTGTATATTTATAAATGACAAATAAGGAGGTATTGTTTATAGCGATATAGTTTATCCTGCTGTGAAATTATACTTGTAGAGCCAAACTGAAGCCTTTCCAGCCTTATCCCCCTGTAGGGCCACACTATGTGTAATAACACCAAGACAGGCCTTGCATCAAAGGCAAAGCCTGAGCACATGGTTTGAGACAAAGAAACCAACAAATCACTCAAAACCCCAGCAGGCTTTGCCTGGTAAATCACTTTACTACCAGGTGCAAAAGTGATGTCACTGGCCTCTCACTGGGCATGCACCCCAAAAACCAGCAGGGGTACCTGCTGATAAGCAGCAGCTCAGGCTGGAATATAAATACTGCAAACCCCCTTTTTGTCAGTCTCTGTGCGTAATGTAAGCTGTAAGAACCACAGCTCTCTCATGCCATCTATATCTGAACTACAATGCGTGGCTTACAGTGACAAAGCTCTCAGCCCTCTGAAGTGTAAAGGTAAAGCAACTCTGGCATCATCTCTCTTGATCCGATGAGCTGTGGAGGCCTCCGCTGTCCCAGCTCGTCCCTGTAGTGAGTGAAAAGCTACCGGCCAACGGCCTTAATTCCCCAGCAATCCATCTGAAGAAGCCCTCTGGTTACCCTCCGGATGGAAGGAGGCCCAGATGCTGTTGCTGCAGTAACACAAAATCTCCTCATCAACCAAATGAGAGAGAGAGGGAAAGACACTCAGTGACCAGCGAAGCAACTCTCTCTTTTTTAACTTTTGATGGAGTTGGCGTTTTCTCACCGTGTAAAATAGCACATCTTTGGTCCCCAGGTTAATGATCAGAGCACACATGGAGAAGTTGGCCTCCCATTGGTGCATCTGTGTGGAAACGACACACTAATATAGCTGCTGGAGGTGGGAAAGCATTCTACCTACGTTTGATTTTGCTCTCTGTTCTTTGCTTTCTCTTCTTTTCTACTAACCACACATGTACAACTCTCCATAAGGCCTCAGATTTATTTTCTTTTCTTTGGCAGGATCAGCTGAGTATGAGATCAGTCGCTGACCCTGTCTGCCATTTTTGTAGTTTATCACCACCACGTAGGTGGGGAGCCATCTTCTTACATTGATAATTTTATTTCATTAAATCTTTTGCTTCCAAGTGCTGATAATTGTTCATCTTTAATACTTGTGTTTGTTATTTAGTTGTTTATATGTTTGTAACGTTGAAAAGGCCTGTGCTCAGTCATCCGTCCTCTGCTGCTCCATCACTGCATCTGTTACAGGCTGGCACACAATTTGTGCTGTTTAGTCATTGCTCTCTAATCAATGGGTGGGGCCTCTTGTTTATGGTTATTAATTTTGTTAATAAATCTCTGTATTAATAACCATCTTATGGGACTTAATAACCAAACAAGCAGTTTAATAGCCTTAACATCCCAAGACAATTAATGATGCTGACCACATACATCCGTGCTGTAACTAATGGCTGAAAAAGTGGGTAACGATAATAATAATAATAATAATAATGATAATAACAAAAATATTAATAATACTAAAGCAACTGCCTATCGAAGCATAAACACGGCTTTGATATCTTCAGCACCAGCCTAGGGAATGGTTTTTTTATACGCCAATGGCCTTTGTAGGTTTAAACCTCTTTGTTTTTTTTTTCCTCTCTGTTCAAAAGCTGTGTCGCAAGTGTTCTGTTATTAAAAGTTGCTTTAATGATCTTTGTATGAATGTTCTGAAATCTAGTTGAGAGATATGTTTTCTGATAGTGCCAATATGTTTGTAGACTTAGCTGTGGAAATGATGCTAATAATTACTGACAAAGCTTTTCCTACCAAACCTTTTTTGTCAGTTTGTTATGTCAGTAGCTGCCTGTTTGGTTAGTTATTTCAGTGACAGACTCATCTGGTGTTTGTCCACTTCTCCTACACTGAAACCAACTGTGAACTTTATACCCGTGGAGCAAATGCTCCCCGTTGAATATAATATCCATTTCCTTCTTACAGTTAGTGGTAATTTCAGTGCCAATTGCGCAATAAATTCTTTACCCTTGCTTGGTTTTATCAGTCAGAATTCTGATCACATGGAGAGACCCACTTCCACCAAATCTCAGTGTCAAAACTGCACCAACATGGCTTCCCAGCCGTAAAACTAACAGATGTTGGGAAGGTTGTTGCGTTTGCAGTTGTAGTTTGAATGTCACGGTCGACCGCATCTACTACCGCCATAACAGTCGCTGACTGCTTTGGAACCCAATGGAGAGGTTTTACATGAAGAAAAAAAAACAACTAATGGAAATGCAGAGTTGCAGCTGTGACTTTAATGGCTTAATGTAGTCAGAAATGTCCAAATGAAAGCTGTATTTACTTTGTTTCAGAAAAGATCAAAAACATTAAATGACTTCTGCAAAACACTGCATGGTTTTTATACATTTGTGATTCATCGCTGCTCACAGCAGCAACAGTGACTTTAAAAAAAACAACAAAAAAAACAACAACAAGAAGAAAGAAAGAAACAGAAGTACAACAAACACTGCTCCAGTGGTCTGATAAATAAGTATCAAGGGTGAAGGGATCTCTCAGCTTCATGGGGAACTTTGGGCAGCACAGAAAAATAGAAGAGCTAAGAACAGTAATCTGAAAATATGGTAAAGGAGGCAAGTACATCCTCCGCTAATTCTAACCTTTTATGCAGAAGAACATCACAGAAAAGAAATATGAATACAACACATGAATATTACACTATAAAAAAAAAAAAAAAAGAGCAGAATACGGGGAAACTAAGTACATCCTTACTCGTACCATAAGTTTGAAGAGGTTAAGTAGCAGCTCGGTGCTGCTAATAAAATGCACATGATTAGCTGAGCATCAGCAAATATGAGCACCTCAGGTCTGAAACATGTGTTTACACATACCTGATGTTCAGGTATGTGTAAACACAGTGCCAAGGAGGAAAGACATCAGTAATGATCTTATAGAAGCAACTGCTGCTGCAGAAAAAAGGAATAAACTTTAACAAGCATGACTTGTTTGGTCAGGTCTTTACCTGAACAGATCAAAAGACTTATGAAACTGTGTTCTTTGAGATGTTTTGGTCATACTGCAATAAATGGCAGTGGGTACACTGACTCCACTCCCAATCATGCTGCAGCACAGCTGCCGCTTTTACATACGTCATGTCGTCGTACAGTCGGTACCCATTTGTTGATTTGAAGCACAGAAAACACGACAGTAACACTAATGACTCTGTGACACTGGATTTTTCTGGTCAGATACAGCCCTTTTACATCTTTGAATATCAAGATCCTGCCACGGTGTTGTTAAATTATGTTGCATCTTCCAACCATGCACAAGACCACGAATCATTTAAGCAGCAATCACACCTCACAAACAAATCAGAGTTTAAGAGTCAAACGTGCTTGGGCTCAGTAGGGATTATCCTAATACACTGGGTATGTGGAGAAACTTCAGGTTAAGTAAGCTTTAGAAGGAATAAGAAACTTGAAGGGAACAAATGCTCTTGTGTGGAGTCCTGGAACTCATCCTGCATTCTGGATTCACTCATCTGTCTCCTCTATTGCTAAGCAACACTAACGTTCCCACACCAAGCCAACATGCAAGTATGTGAAGGATGGTGGATGGGACAAGATGTTCCACTCTGCTCATATCCTCATCCATTTTTCTAGCACCATACCACTCTGTGGCCCCTGTAGTGCATTTAGTCCCCTCCCTACAGAGATGCACACAGTCATTATTCTGCTTGCTCTTCTTTGGCCTACCTGTCCTTGGATGGGCAGTAGACCATAATATTTTTTTCCCCCACCTGCTTAGCCTTTGTCTGTGAGTGTTTGAGGTGAGAGAATGTGCGCATGTGGTAAAAGCATAGTAAATCTACAGAGATCTTCCACTATTCTGTGAGCTCAGCACATCAAGAGATGCTCTTTTATAGGAGGAGACAATCAAGAAAATATAAAAAGCAATTACTAATTTATTCATTAGTTAAGGAATATTTATTTGTAGTTAAAAAAAAATAAATAAATAAATAAAAGTAAATTTTAGGGCTGGGCATTGAAATCCAAAATTAATTGAAACGGACATTCAGAACTAATAATAGATGCAATCTTGCTCATGTCATTTATTTTAGTTATTTTTCTTTGAAATAGTAAGTTAATGACCATATATAGCCTAGTTAAGCGATGTGTGCTTCCTTTCACTTATTTTAGAATCAAAGATATGCACTCTTATTAGAAAGTGATCCTAGTTTCAATAGTTGATTATATTTGCAGCAAACAGTGAACTATGAGGGCAAAAAACAAAAATGATAATGAATTAAACGCTCATTAATTGTGATTGGGGTGACTCGCTCAATTTAATCGTGATATTGATTTCTGGTCGCAATCGCCCAGTTTTATTACATTTCAAATAAAGATCTTGCATCTACACATTATGTGTAAATATTATGGTGGATTTATTTCAGCTTTAATAAATATTGGTAAGTACAACGTAGAACCAAACTCAAACAGCACGTCCAGGTATGCACACACACACACACACACTCAAACGTAAATTATGTCACCGTACTTCAGTGCACGACTGAATCACTCTCCATTCATAATTCATGAAACAACACACCTCAGGTTAAGTGGAGACGCACAAAGAAACAAAGCAATTTTTCAACAAGAAGATGAGAAACAACATCACTCACTCACCATCTCTATTCACAGACAAGTCAGCAACAACGCACACACACACACACACACACACACACACACACACAGCAGTGCTGCCAGAAGGAGCAACCAGGTGATCATCACCTCCACATCACACCCTCAGGTGTCCACCAGCATGTCTCCTCCTCCACCTCCTGTGCTTTTTCTCACCTAGTTCATGTGCTAAACTTCTTCGCTCACTCTTTTTCCCTCTTTTTTGCCTTTTACATACAATGAAAACATTGTCAAAAATAAAAACAAAAATAGTTTATTGTAAAAAAAAGGTTAAACATGAACATCAAATAGGAAAATTTTGACATGCATGTTCCCACAACAGTACCTCTACTGCAATACACACACATAATACAAATCCATATTAGACAAAGGATTGTGGGAACGTGTGTCTTCTGTAGTGCATATCTGAGAGGACATTGTGTATAATACATCAGCCTCAACCCCACCTTGAGTCACCACTTGGCTGATCAAGCGTGTGTTGTAAGGAAGGGCCATACAGAGACGGTTAAGGAGACAACTGAAGCACAGATATTTTAAATATTTGTGAGAGGTCGAAATACAAACACTAAAATAAAGTTAATCTTATTACGGTGCTGCAAGCTGATATTTCACTATAGCAGATCACTGAGCTGGATCAAATTTTGCTTCTGCACCATAGTCATCCAAGCTGTACCGCTAATCATAACTTCTGGAGATTTGACTAAAATTGGACTTGTGCAGCCAAGGTTGGAGTCAAGGTGCCGATTTGTCAATTAGAGAAAAAAAAATCTGAATATTACACAACCTGGCAAATAACAGGAGCATAAGCAAAGGAAAAAACTATCAAAATTTTGAGCAGATTGGGTTCATTTCATAAAAATTGTAAAATATAGCATTGCCTTGGTGGAGAATCATTTTTGATTCATGTTATTTAAAAAATAGAAACTTGTATTTGTTCCTAGAAACAACAGAGCACTGTGAGCACTGAAGCCCTGCTACAGCTAGATACGTGCTCACATGCATACACCCCAGCATGCAGTTGTCTTCAACCTGTCCTCAGTCATTTGTACAATGTCACATACTCTTTCATCTTCACGTTCAATTTTCTTTGCAAAAGTCATCCATGACTTTTTGTCAAGCGCCTACAGGGAAGTTATTTGACTGAGTGAATGACAAAGAAAGCTGCAATGACAGAGGAGAGAAACAGAGCAAAAGATGGGAAGTGGAGGAGACGGCAAGGTTTAATACAAAGAGCTTAGGGAATGCATGCATATTCATAAGGTTCATTTCCATCTGAGAAGAAAATGTAGGAAAAAAAAATACAGTCACAGCAGTGCTTCTTAAACATGCAAGCTGTGCAGTGCCTGTAGAGGTGTGAGGTATGAAGATGTCTTACCTGATCAAATATCCAGAGTTTCAAAGCCAGAGATACCAAGGAAGGCAGGAAGGGATTCAGAAGAGAGAAGAATAAGTTTAATATTTGATGACCAAATTACAGCTAAATAAAATTATGGCAGAACAACAAAAGCTGAGTAGAAACTGCACAAACTGCAAAACCACACACAAGGTGTAAACCAGCCAATCAGCTGCATAGAGATGGTCCAACTCCAAAATGACTGGTATTGATTGTTTAGAGGGGTGTCAGAACCAAAATCAATTCACATCCAATTATCGTTTTCTAATATTCAGAATTACATCAAATTAAAAAAACGAAAAAAAAAAAGTTTTTATGTTTTTTTTTTCAATTAAAAAAAAAAAAAGTTGTGTTTCTGCACGTCTCTCTGTGTGTTCTGATAATGTTGAAGTTTTTTTAGTTTTTGTCTGTATCTTAAACAAATGCTGTTCTTCTGAGATTACATTGATCTCATTTTAAAACCCGATAACGGCAAAGCGATGGATCTTTCATTCATTCATGTTCTGAACAGCTGAAACAAAAATGCATTGGAAACACTGCACATTCAATTCAAAATCCAAACATTTATAAATATTATTTATGTTTGTCGCTGCTTACTGTATG
>JBAMYA010114740.1:0-18919 GCA_037176975.1 Arrhamphus sclerolepis
TGAAATTACCGTCTCTGGTTTTTCA
Source organism: Arrhamphus sclerolepis (assembly GCA_037176975.1). Taxonomy (NCBI): domain Eukaryota; kingdom Metazoa; phylum Chordata; class Actinopteri; order Beloniformes; family Hemiramphidae; genus Arrhamphus; species Arrhamphus sclerolepis. The sequence continues at coordinate 26 of JBAMYA010114740.1, forward strand.
GAGGTAGAAGGAGACAGCAGAACATTCAAGAGTCTACAGACACTGGACGACATCTGGTGACCAAGGATAAAGCCTGTTTGGTCTTCTGAGATGTTATTAGGGAGGCAGGTCTCAAGCCGTTGCGCTAATACTTTAGCTAGTTGAATAGGCCTGTAGCTGCTGCATCATTTGGGGTCTTTGTCCTTCTTTAATATGAGGGAGATCACAGCTTGGTTTAATGTTGGTGGCAAAACACCCTGTTCTAATGAATCATTAAAGACCTCGAACAGTAAAGGAGCAAGTTTTGTAGAGAACTTCTTATGAAACTCTGCCGGGAATCCCTCTGGGACAGGAGTTTTGTTGCCCTGCATCATAGAGATACAGGAGATGATTTCTTCTAAACCCAGATTGTTGAGAAAACATCGGGAGCAGATTTATACAGGTTTGAATAAAAAGAGGAAAATTCAGAGTTAATGTTTACTGGGTCTGTTGTTAGATTCTTAGAAGAGTCATACTTGTGATATAAAGGGAGAGGCATTTTGTTGTCTTAACTGTGAGGCTAACAGACGACTCGCCCTGTCTCCATGTTCATAATCATCAGTTGACAGGAGGTCAAACTCGGCTTGAAATTGTAGCCGTTTAGGTGCCAGAACAGTACTTGACGAGGAGGCCAGCTCTCTGTCCAAAACTAAAATGTCATCTAAAAGCTGCTGTTGTCTCACTTTTCTGGTCTTAGCCTGGTGCGCACTGAAAGAGATTATATGTCTACGGATAAAGGCTTTAAACTTTTCCCATAAAAGCGATGGGGACACGAGGTCAGACCTGTTGGTCTCTAGAAAGAAATCAATGTTTGTGGATACCTGGTCACAAAAGTCTGTGTTTTTCCAATTTCAACCCACCATGCGAACTTGAGGAAAGATTAAGGTCTAAAGTGTGAGGGGCGTGGTCTGAAATTACAACAGCAGAATAATCTGTTGACTTGACAGAGGAAAGAAGAACCTTGTCAACAAGGAAAAAAAAATCAATGCAAGAGTAAGTTAGGTGGACAGTGGAAAAATAAGAAAATGCTTTAGTGGTGGCGCTCCTCAGTCCATGATGTGCTTTAACAGGGCAGTCATATCGGGCATTGGAAAGCAACATCTAAAGTGGAAACCCAATATGAGTTACCCTAGAATGGCTAGGAACAACACAAACGATGATGGAAAAGGTATTATTCCAAAATAGACCAGCTAGCATTAAACAAAAGTCCCAAAGCTGTAGTAAAAAGTCCAATGTTCACTAGCCAAAATAAGCTGCACATCCTCAGGAGTGTTGAAGATATGCCTCTTGTTGTGGTGGTGACTTGAAGACGAGCTGGGTACAGCATACCAAACCTCACATTCTGTCTGGAGAAAAGCAACTTGACCAGGTTAAATATTGCTCGTCCCTTTGCCACTCCAGTGTTGAAGTCCTCATAGGAAGAATCCTTGTTAGACCATGCCCATTTCAGGACCACCTCCTTCTCAACATAGCGGTGAAACTTGACAATGACCGGATGTGGGGAATGCTTGGTCGTGGCCTCGGCTGCAGGCTGTGGTGAGCACGGTCCAGCTCCGGCGGACCAGAGAGCAGGCTTCAAAGCAGGCCGGAGAACAGCTTGGCCATATACTCCAGAGCATCTTTCCCTTCTGTGCTTTCAGGCAGACCCAGTACTCGGATGTTTTGGCGTCTCAAGCCAGACTTCACATCCTCCACTTTAGTTCGCTGTTCTCCTTTTGGACAGACCCCATACCTGTTTACAGCTCAGCCATGCCTTGCTCCAACTGCATTATCCTGTCGCTGTGGTCAGACAGGCTAGTCTCCATTTCACTGATAGTGGTAGCTTGAGCCGACAAAGTTGATTGAAACGGTTCAGGTCCGTAGAGGCTCCAATGACCTCTGCAGTAGAGTCGTGAATTTGTGAGTCATGCCTTTCTTCAGCTTTTTAAGCTCTTCCATTAGCGTCTCTGTGCTCAGTGCCGCTGCGGATTTGTCCGCCATGCTCCTCATGTTGCTAGCATCTGCACTATAATGTTGCACTATATGTTACCTTGCCTGACATCACCTGGTCTCTCAGTATTGATTAACTACTAGAAAATAGCAGTACTGAGTGATGAAAGCTGGTAGGATATGAAAAGATTTGACTGAAAAGTTTAGGCGCATGAACAACGTCCGACTTAACACCACACTGCGTAACCGGATATTGCTAGCATCTATTTCAGCTAGCAACTCCTCAACCTTGGCTACACCTGGTGAGGCCACAGCGGGATTTGCTATAGATCAGTTGTTGGAAGAATTTGCAAAACAGAGGACCTCACTCAGGGACAATATCTCTCTCCTTATTAGAGAAGCCATTAACGCTACAAGACTCAAAGAGTCAAAGAGTCAAACGTCGGAGCGCTTCAAAACTAAAACCAGCTGCTTTTGCACCAGCTTGATGGACTCGAGAACTGATCACAGAGGAATAACCTCCGTATCCTAACCCTAAATATACCCCAAGGCAGTGAGGATGGTAAAGACCCACTTAAGTTCATTTTGGAGGTACTGATGGATTTCATGGGCCTGAATGTTTTTCCTAAGCCACCTGATCTGGAGAGAGCTCCAGTTCCCGCTCCAGACCTCGAGTTCCAGACACAGCCAAAGAACATCTCCTCGTACATTCCTGGTTTGTTTCTCCAGATTCCACCAGAAGGAGGCTGCACTGCGCTAGGCCAGGAATCATGATCTTCAGTACCAGGGAGCCGCTCTGAGGATCGACCAGAACATTAGCGCAACACTCGCTAAAAATAAGGCCGTGTTCAACAGTGTGAAGCAAGCCCTGTACCAGATGAACGAGGTTTCACATGCTGTACCCAGCCCATCTACATGTGACACATGGAAACAAGGTGTCTACATTTGACTCACCCAATGAAGTGCAAAAGTTCTTCGATCGGAGGTTAGGTCAGGAGTAGGAGTGTCACATTGTGGTCCGACACCTTCTGTTCACACTTGAGAAGCGCATGATTACGTTCTGAGACTTTCATGTCAACAAGTAGCTCTCGGACTCTAGATACTGTAACTTGCTGATATTTTTGTTGGACAAATTTACATTGTGTTGGACAATATTACACGCTGGCAAAAGTTACACCACACAGATAACATCCTTTTTTTTCCTCAGCATCTGTTGTATTTTTTTTCCTTTTTGTTCTCTCATCCAAATACTGTTATTCTGTATTACAAATACTACTCATCCATTTTCTTTTCTTTTATTTTAGGGGTTAAATGTTTTTAATGTCTTTCAAATTACTGGGAGCCTTCTTCGGTACAAACAACAAGGAGCCGTTTTCCCAGATGTTTCATGGAAGACGTTTAGCGTGCATCTAACCTCAGAGAGAGGGACAACCATAGGCCTAGTTCTACTTCTGTTTGCGTTCATGTTATGGGAAGGGAAAACATCAGTTTTTCGTAATCTGTGTTCTCTTTCGTCATTCTTGGGGAGAAAACTGGAGAAGGTGTGCACTCTATTACGAACCCTTTGTAATTTTAAAAAGGAAATATATTTCAATACGAGGAAGGCTGCTGTGATATTCATGAGTTGGAATGTGAAAGGCTTAAACAGGCCTGTAAAAAGAGCCAGAATATTCAACTATCTCAAGTATTTAAAATGTGCTATTATTCTTTTTCAGGATCCCCACCTACTGGATAAAGACCAAGTAAGACTAAAAAAAGCTTACGTCGGTCAAATGTTCCACTCCTGTTTTAATTCTAGAACATGTGTGACTGCCATTTTGATGCATAAAAATATCCAATTCAGTCCAACGACAATTATTTCTGATCCACAAGGTCGATTTGTAATGGTTTCCGATTTCCTCTATCATAGGCCTGTTATCTTGATCAACATCTACACCCCAAAGTGGGATGACAAAAAATTCATAGGAAAAATTATTACATCAATCCCAGACTTGAATTCACAACAGTTCATTTTTGAAGGAAATCTAAATTGCGTCATTAATCCCGTACTGCATCATTCCAATCCTAAACCCACAAATCCTTTGAAAAAAGCTAGCTTACTGTCAGCTTTCATGGACAGTATAGGGGGTGCTGACCCCTGGCGTTTTTATGCTCTCAAAGCAAAGCCTTCTCCTTCTTTTCCCCAGTATACCAATCATATAGTGGAAGAGATTATTTCTTTATTGAAAGCTCTCTCTTTCCCTTTATCACGAAGGTTGAATATTCAGCTATGACTGAATTGGATCATGCCCCTGTAGTACTGGACATTATATTTCCTCTTTATAGAACAGAACGCCACCCTTGTAAATTAGATCAAAATTTACTGGATGATAGCGTATTTTGTAGGCTGATATCCCCCCAAAAAATCAATGACTTTATAGGATTCAACAAAAAAGATGTGGAAAAATCTAAAAGTAGAGATAAGTGTCTCTGCAAAGACAAAAAAGACAAACAGAACAAACAAGAGGAACTTCTGAATTCAATGAGTGCAGTGGATGGTCTAACCCTGAACTATATAAAAAGAAACTGGATCTTCAAATGCAATACAATTTGTTATCAACTGAGAAGACAGAACAACTACTGTTAAAATCGCGAGGATACATCTATGAACATGGTGACAAAGCGGGCCATCTCTTAGCACAGCAGCTTAAGGGCTGCTTGGTCGCACAACAAATCCCACAAATAAAAAGGATTCGGGTCACAATTTTAACCTTTTTACTGCTGGGGATTTTCCCCCAAAAATGCTTGATTTTGCATTTCAAGTTCAAAAGGCTCTATCTTGATACTTTTAACAGGTGGAGCCTGACTATGAATGAGATAAATATTAAGGAAGACCTAAAGTTTATTTTGGGGGTAAATGTAACCATCTAATTTGCATATTGTGACGTCACAGGGCAGCGGCTATCTTGAATTTCATAATTTTTCATGGATTTCTGAGTATTTTGAATGAATATTGAAATGATTTAATAAAGTTTGCTCCCATCCTATCTATTGTTATGTTGTGCACATACTGTATGGTCACAATCACTATAATTTGTAAACCACAAGTGTACTTTTTATCTAATATAGAGCCATATAATAGAAAACGCATGTAAACACTTTGCAGATTTTTTGCCTGTAGGCCTCATCTGTCATGGCCTGGCTGCCCCCTCCCAATGTAATTTTGATTTTTGCTGAAGTGAAGAAACGACAAAATAATTTGAAATCTGTTTCTTGACATTATTTTCCTCAAACCCTGGTGTAAATGTTGGCCCAAATTCGCTCCAATAATCAGCCAGGTCATGCTTTTCAACCAGACCCATGCTCAAGTGGAGAGCCATAAAGGCTTTCATCTCAGGTATGGTGACGTCATACCACTCGTGAAATCTGGAATTTGGCTGAAGGTCATGTGATACTAAAAATTGTTGCGCATATCTGTTGGTCTCAGTTGTAATCACATCCCAAAATTCGTCAGATAGAAAAAGGGAGAGGAAATCTAGGGCCGAATCATCACCATTCATATCTCGTTCCTCTTTGTACCCAATCTGCTCGTCAAAGGTCTTTATCCAATCACAATGCGGTTCTTCACCATCATTGCGCAAATGCACTCACCCGTCGTCGTCATCACCTGCGCCCACATGTGGAGCAGGCGCTGCGTGATGTCGGCCTCTCCCTCTCCCTCTCTTATGGACGCTGCCAGCCGTCCGCTGGCCGTCTCTTGTGGGTCAAAGAAGCGTTTCTGTCCTCCCTGACACGACTACTTCCTGGAGTGCAACTTGTCCCGTTTACCTCTTCCACCCTCCCCGGAATTTCCTTCACTCCCACCTCCATCACCGCTATCTTCCCCGCGCGCAGGCAAACTGTGGCGGGCGCGGTAAAAGCATTCCTCACCTAAACTTCCACAGGCCCGATTTCCGGTCCATTCTACACTGCTACGTCCCCCAACCCTCCCACGAACAATCCCACCATGTCCATTTGTGTCGCCTTCCATATCTTTGTTCGGGAAAGGGTCGGGAGTGTTTGACTGTACTTGTGCGCTGTTGCTTTGATCAGCCACAGACTCGGTCACCAGCGCGCAAAGAGAAGCAACGTCACTGAACAACAGATCATGTTCTTCTGAAGGCAGATATTCTCCTTCAGAATCAGAATCTGTGAACAGAAGACCAGTAACATCCTCTCTGGATAGTTTTTGCTTTGCCATTTCGGTGTAAATGTACGATATTCACCCTAAATTACGAGCTCAGCAATAGCTTGTGACCACAGTAAGCTCCGCTGAAATCCCACACTTTTCAATGGCGCTTTCTCGAAAAAAATACTTTGGAGGCATACGTTATTCTGAGTTAGGACTGAAGTAGGATATGTCTGCCACCCAGTGGACTGGAGTTTGAACAACATTAAACACTGCACTTCACACAACAGCCTGTTTTATTCAGTATTGCGTCCTGTCGCAATTTTGGGACCGCGGCGGTAAAAGGGTTAAAGGTTCTAGAGAACAACCAGTCTGGACTGGTTCCAGCTCAGGCCAGCACCTGACCCTACTTCAAGCTGTTTGCAAAGGGTTTTTGTTAATGTTAATCAGGATCAGGTTTACGCAGTCAGACCTTCAGCCAGTTTGGCATGTTGAGTATGTCCCTGTCCACTGGAGGACATTGGTCCTCTGGGTGGACTCTGCAGCAGGCCAGTGGCAGCGGGGGGGCAACTCCCTGTGTCAGGAACATCTGGAAACACAATGACACAATAATACCTCAGAAATACAATAAATATGATATGTTAGGGCAGTGATCACCAACCTTTTTAAATCCAAGATCTCTTAGCTCAGCATGAGTGACAGCAGAGATCTACCTACTGCTGAGTGAAAAAGACAGTCCAGATAATACTTGCAAGTTAAGGCTTTTTATTCAGCCTACTTGTGATGAACAAGCATCAAACACTGGTAGAGCTTTCAAACAGACAAGACCAAGAACATGATGTAACACTGTTCTTGTAAGGCCATAACTATTTTGTTCATAATTTCACATCCACACTTATATTTCTGAACTCTTTAAATCAGAATGTCATGAAAAACAGACGCATGTGACCTATTTCAGAGCTGAGGAAATGATTTCTTAGTAACAATAAGGAAAAGTAAAGCACATTTGCAGTGGGCAGATCATACAAACTGCCCATTACCCACATATTGTTGTGTTTAGCTAATGAACATTCAGGTAAGCGCCATTCTGTGTTATGCATCATTACTATTCCATCAGAAGACAAAACTGATGCAGTCTTGTTCCTCAAGTCAGTGTGATGGCTGTGACTGAACACTGTCTGTGAGGGCCTTGTAACTACGTAACTACAAACAGCCAGTCTGAGGCAATCTGTGAGACGTCGGTCAGTAAATCGGCTCCTGTACTTTGATTTGATGATTCTCATCTGTGAAAATGCCATTTCACAGAGGTAAGTGGATCCAAAGTAGGCATTCATTTTTAATGCACATGAGCTGAGGAAAGGAAACTTGTCTTTGCTGACAAGTACCCAAAAGTCACTGTCCCTTGACCTGGCTTTCAGCCCCACATCATTATGCATATCAACCATCTCCATGTCAATTCCATGTGGCAAAGCAAATACCTGCTGGAATTTGGCTGCTACCTCATCTATATTAACAGGAAGAAATGGGTTTGAGACAAATGCAGCAATATCTTTCATGTTGTTTAACTCACGGAAACGTCGACTGAACTTTCTGCCAGTTTGTCCAGGTACACACAGTACTGCTCAGGGTGAAAGTCTTTGATGGACTGTGACATTTTCTTCAGGTTGAGTGTGAGAGCCTCCCCTTCTTGAGATGTGTGGTCCAGACACCGAGCTTGGCCTTGAACGCATTCACAGCGCTTATCATGTGCAGCAGGTGTTGGCCCCCTTTTCCTTGGAGCTCGCTGTTGAGTGAGTTCAGTTTTGCCCTTAGGTCTGTCAGAAACCCAGGTCCAGTAGCCACACATCATCTGATAAATCCTCGTGATCCTCGTTCCTTGTTGTCAGAAACATCTTTATTTCAGGCAGCAAGTCAACAAAACGCTGAAACACTTTGCCGTGACTCAACCACCACACATAGCGTGGCGAAATAGCTCTCCATACATGGAGTCAAGCTTATCCAATAATGCCTTAAATAAGCGACGCTGAAGCGCTTTTGCTTGAATCGAGTTTACCACTTTCATTACATGAGAAAAGTCCACAACTTTGCTAGCCAAGGTTTGTTGGTGAATCACACAGTGATAATTAATGAAATCTGGAAAATCCCAATCATTACGACACAGTGCTATAAAACCAGTGCGCACACCGCACATTGCAGGAGCCCCATCTGTTGAGATGACCACCAGTTTATGAATGGGAATGCTATTTTCACGGACATAGTCCTTAAACACATTGTAAATATCCACACCTCTTGTTCTCTGCTTTAAATGGAGAAGAGTGAGGAAGTCGTCTTTGGTTGTATGATCCTAGAAAGCCGTTCTGAAAAACACGACGAGCTGAGATGTGTCCATTACATCTGGTTATTCGTCAAACTGCAGCAAAAAATAATGGCAGCGCAACAAGTCCTTCAAAACTTGTTGATCCACATTCTCCGACAGTAACTCAACCCTCCTTGTCACTGTTGCAGGACCCAGTGGTACACCACGGAGCGCAGCTTTTATGTCATCTTGGTTCTTGAAGTTGCAGCAGTCTCTGCAGAGACGTCATCGCTTCCTTTAAAAAATCTGCATCTGTAAAAGGCCTCTTGTGTTTGGCCAAATGTGGCTAACACGAAATAATGCTTCAGTTGCAGCCTTATTTAGAGAAGGGGTTTAGAGAAAAGCGACTGCTGAGCCTTTAGCTCCGATTTCAGCTTGAACTTTCTTGGTGCAGATTGAGCTCTTTGGTGGAAAACTGTCTTTGAATTTCTGGTGGTTGGTGTTGTGGTGCCGCTCTAAATTCCCACGCTTAAACAGCGGCTGTTTTTGGTGGCACAACATGCATACACAATTGTCTTTTATCAACGTGAAAAGAAATTCCTCCTCCCATTCTGGATGGAAATTGTAGATTTTCGCTGTTTTCGTGGAGCCTCCACCGTGCTAACTTTCTGTCAATACCCTGTAACCGGGGTGACTTGTATTTATATTTGTAACAGTAAACGTTACAGCAGTGTTCTCTCATCTCATTGGTCTCATTAGGGCAGCGCTACACAGGAAAATACAAAAACTGGATTAAGAGAGGATTAAAACCGAACATTAATCAGACAGAGTGTTTCTGAATTAATTCAAATTTTATTTTTCGGAGCTACAGGGAAAGTGTCAAAGATCGACCAGTCGATCGTGATCAACGGGTTGACGACCGATGTGTTAGAGGCTTCTGGTCGGAACACTGTAAAGACGTCAGCTTGATAAGGAGGCTCCTGAGAGAACCGCAGAAATTACAGAATTACTCCCATTCAGCTGAGTAATATTGCATAACGAAAAGCAGTTCGTGGAGTAAGACGTTTACGAAGCCCCAACAACTACATAACAATCTAGAAAAGAAGGGATAAATAGTTGCTCTAACGGAGAAGTTACAGCTAACGTATCTTAGGGTTAAGCTAGAGTATACTAAGGATGGAATGGCTAGGGTTCAGAACCTACAATACTAAAGAGGAAGCTACTGAGGACCTGGCCAAAAAAGGCTACAAAGTAACAGCCGCCAAGTTCTCCAGATTCCCTGAAGGAGCAGACTAAGCGGCTGACCTGGACTAGGTAGGAGGAGAGACCACAGGAAGGCGCCTCCAGCTCTGCAAGAGGGGAGAATTATGAAGAGAGGCTCTGGGCTTTCAGGAAAACATGACCACCAACATGAGAACTGAAGAATCCTCATCTTCCTCCCTGGGATTTCCCTCTCACGTATAAGTCTACACAGGGCTGATTTAAGGATGAAGGGTTGGGGGTTGGAAGCTGAACTCATTCTGTCTTTCATTGTTCCTGTTTGTATGTGTGTTTTTGTTTCACTTGTTCATATTCTATTAGTTCTGGTGAGTGGGAGGGGCCTCTCCAGTGTCATTAAGAAATGGAGGAGTTAATTTCCTAGGTGGAGATGACACAAATAAAGGTGGTTTCTTTTAATATAAATGGCATAAATAACCCTCTGAGAGATGGAGAGGTTTATATAGAAGAAAGATAAAGTTCACCTTGCTGGGGGGAAGGAGTCTGAGCTTGTGCGGGAGGTGAAGCAGTAACGATAAGAAATAGTCAGAAATAGCCTAACCCTAACCCTAACCCTCACCTCCACTCACAGTCTGGGCTCTGGAACCCAACTCCTTGAGAGAGGCTGGACTCTCTACAGGGAAGGTGACTCAGTGGTAGGGGGGTTCAGCCATGAACTTGAAGGTTGGTGGTTCTAGCCCCCTCCTGGGTACACCGAAGTGTCCTTGGGCAAGACACTGAATCCCTGATTGCTCCCAGTTGTCAGGCCAGCGCCGTTGTATGGCAGCTCCGTTGACAACTGGCGTGTGAATGGGTGAATGCTTACAGTGTAAAGCGCTTTGGAGCTGTAGAACTACAGTTCTAAAGCGCTATATAAGTGCAAGACACTTACCATTAAGCCTCTAATAAGGTCAGTCTTACAATACTTTCTGATATAAAATTAACTTGCCACAAGAATTTTTTTCAGAATGGAGGTTTGATGTTGGTGTTGGCTCCAAACTCCAGATGGAGAAGGGCGGGAGACAATCGTTATTGTACTCGGTTAGCGGCTAGATGGGCTACAAGCTAAGCAGGTAGCTTGAGGCTCGGAGCTAAGGTGGCTTGAAGGCATGTTCAGAAACATTTTCCCGCCTTGGTCCCACCCATTTTCCCTTTTTTGGAATGATCCGGGGTTGGGTGGAGTCTGCCGAGGCAAGAAATTTTTCGCAAAATTTTCAGGCTTCTAAGGGGCTCTGTAGAAACCAACGGTCACATGACCGGACGTTTCGTCCAGTTATTATATAGTTACATTGGTGAATACTTTGTCAAATCTCACAATCCCTGTGCCCTTTTATAGTGACAAGACTATATAGGTCAACTTCATATGTGGACAAATATACTTATTTCATGGGATGGGTACAATTGATACTGGGAGCTGTGTTGGTTTTTGTTGCTCTACTGGCTTTTCCTCAAAGTACACAGACAGGAAAATGGGTTGAAGAGAGGAAAAAAAAAACATACAGAAAAGGGTCACAGGCCAGGATTCAGACCACTGAGTACTGCATGAGGACTGCTGCCTTTGTATATGAGCCCCCTGCTCAATTAAGTGAGCTAATTAGTGACCAGAATAAGCAGAAACTAATGGATGGAAGAAAGAAAAAAGTCACAATACTGATATTAAATGATTTGGTACAATGTCTAATAGCACTGCACCCATGTTTGCACCTGTGTCCTGGTGACTTAAGACACCTGTAAAGATTTGTTGAACCAAACAGGTTGTCTTTATAGAATAAAGTAATACGGTAAAACAGGTGTAAGAATCCCTCGTTTGTTTTTTTTTGATTCTACATTATTTTGCAAATTCTCGATCTAGTAATCTAAAACAGACTTACTTTTTAAAGGTTTTGTTTTCTTTTTTCTTTTTAGTGCAAAGTCTCAGCCCGGTTTCCTCCAAAATGCCAACAACTATTTTGAAGCGCGTCTGTGTCTGGTGGTCTTCTTCCAACTGTGTGTTGTGTCCTTGGAAGCAAAATACCACCCAAACCAGCAGGGAAAACCTCATGTTTCTGTAAATGCCAGTGACTGTATATAACAGACAAACTGTAAATACATTTAATTTTGCTGCAAAGTTGGCCATTTTAACATGGGAGTCAATGGGGATTTGCTCTGTTTTGGAGCTGGCACCTAGTGGTCAGTGGAGGAACTGCAACAACACGTGTTTCCATGGGCTTCAACCCGGAAGTGGGATGGTTTCCAGTTGGTGTGCACCAGTTCTCCTTGGACTTGTTAAATTGATGTATGTGAGCCTCTGTTCTCCATGCTGGTCTCACACCCATTTCACTCATTCACGCACACACACGCACACACACATTTTTAAGCAGCCATTTTTCATGACCATTTCAGTGAGGCTTGGCCTCTGTCAGAATCTCTTATAAAGATGGTGATGAAGTCATTAATTTTTCTTCAAAATGTTTCTACTGTGCTTCGCTACTCAAGAAAAGTTTTATAGAAACGGGATTTGAGTGAAATAGTCATTAAAATTCTAACTCACTCTGGGTTACTTTATGTCTCTCTTTTTTGTCCTCCTCTCATGCCCTCAGTTCTTGAGCTTCTTCTTATTTGCTTGTTTTTTTATAAGTAACAGATGTATTTTTCTACTCTGTAAGTATTATAAGAGTCTAGAAGAGAGTACATTTTTGTTGCACTTTTACTCTAAACAGAAACATTTCACATGCTCCTCAAATTTAAAGACCAAAAAGGACTGCAGAAACAATTTTTTTTAACTGATTTAATTTTTGTTTTCTTTCTTTTTTTTCTTTTTTTTTTTACCTTAGAACACTGAATAACAACATTGTAGCTTAGTGGAGATGTACATTTAGCTCCTATGATTATGTCTGTGCGTGTGCATCTGCAGTACATCTTTGCTGATGAAATGGCACGGGCATGCTGACTTGCAGAAATTAAATATAAATATTAACAACATGTCCATGCAGCCATAAAGATGACACACCAAACACATATTTTACATGCCAGAGTAAATTATATCTAGTCTTTTATGCAGCATGCATCCAGAGACGTGAGGCTTTTCCCTCAGCTACTCAGTATCCGTAATTATCCTGTTAGCTATTGATTGCATCTCAGCCTTTCCCATCTTCTTCAAACTGCCATGGTGACGGAATGACTTAAATAAAAATGAAAGAAAGAAAGAAACAGTTGGGGCTAAAAGCAGAATGCAATGATCTGCAAAACTCATAAAACCATATTACATTTTCAGTAGAACAGAAAGAACGTATCAGATGTTTGAACTGACACGTTTGCTCATTTCATGAAAAATATCTTATTTTGACTTTGATGGCAGCAACACATCTCAGGAAATAGGGCCAGGATATGTCTGGAGAAGTAATCAACACAAATCCAAAATAAATGGAGAAGAATTTGACAACTAATTAGGTTCATTGTAAATTGTATAAAAGCTACATTTCAGAGGGATAGCGCCTCATGGATGTAAAGGTGGACAGAGGTTCACAATCTACAACAAACTGCATCAAAAAATTGGGAAAAACTTCAGAAAAATGTTCCTCAACATAAAAATCGAAAATAGTTTGACGGCCCCACCATCTACAGTACATATCATCATCATCATCAGAAGAAGAAGAAGGTTCAGAGAATCAGGAGAAGTGTCTCTGAGTAAGGGACAAGGTCAAAAGTCACAACTGGAAATGCGTGATCTTCGAGCCCTCAGATGGCAGCGCATTAGAAGCAGTCAGGATTCTGTACTGGAACCACTGCATGGGCTCAGAAACGCTCATCACACAGTTCACCGTGCCGTCCACACATGCAAGTTAAAGCTGCATCACAATCCATAAAAACAACACGATCTTATCTGGGCCAGAGCTTACATAAACTGTTCTGAAGCAGGATGGAAAACTGTTCTGAGGTCAAAATGTTTAAATCTTTTTGTAAACCATTAATGCTGTGTCCTTTGGACTAAAGCCAAGAGGAACCAGTTCAACAGCCCGCATCTGGGATGGTCTGAGGCTGCATTAGTGCTTGTGGTATGGACAGCTTACACATCTGGAAAGGCACCATTAATGTACATGGAGAAAAAGTTCTTCGAGGTTTTAGTGAAACACTGCATCCATGACAACAGCATGGCTTCACCTAAGAGTCCAGGTGCTGAACTGTCTGGCCCGCTGTCCGGAAAGTGCAGGTGCTGAACTGTCTGGCCCGCTGTCCGGACAGTACAGGTGCTGAACTGTCTGGCCCGCTGTCCAGACAGTCCAGGTGCTGAACTGTCTGGCCCGCTGTCCAGACAGTCCAGGTGCTGAACTGTCTGGCCCGCTGTCCACACCTCCCACCAACAGAAAACATAAGATGCAAAGAAAAAGGGAAATAAGAAAACTTGGTTGGATGAGATGAGGTGATAAATTAATGGATTTTAAAATTTAATCAATCAACATTACAATAACCAGCTGGCACCCAAAGCGCTTTACATCAAAAAGGTAAATAAAAACAAAGAAGAGAACATTAGATCACAACAACAACAAAGAAAGTCACAAATAAAATCGGGTTACAGTATGAAATATAACATAAAAACAGCTGTAAAACATCAAACCATCAAAGAAAGTAAAGAGAGAAATGAAGTCACTGGTCAGAAAAATGTGTCACAGCGACAACTGATATTAAAAACCATTCTGAATAAATATAATTTAAGTTTAGATTGAAAAGTTCCCAAGTCAGTGGCGTCATCATGTCACGGTCACCTCAAAGCTTAAAGCTCATCGTGTGACCTTGGTACTTCCAAAACAAGATCGTTGGAAGACCAAAGAGCCCTCGTCTGACTGCAGCAGGTTAGCAGCTCAGAGAGGCCGTGCAGGGCCTTAAAAACAAACGTTAAAGTTTTAAAGTTAACATGAAACTTGACTGGAAGCCAACGGAGGCACTGAAGCACCACAGTAACATGTTGGTGTCTGGGAGTGTTAGTCAGGAGCTGAGCTGCAGTACGGCTCAGGAAAGGCTTCACCTTGGCAAGAAGACGCAGCTGGTAAAAACTGGCTTCAACTTCACACTCAGTTTGCTTCCCAAATCTGAGATCACTGTCAGGTAAATCTACTAAAGTGATAAATGTAGCCTTTGTAGCTTTGCTCCTCTTAACAGAGATGTTCAAGCAACTGTACATTCTTCACACATAAGTATAAAAACTTAATTAGCTAACCACTGACACTTTCTGCAACTCTCCCCCCAGGAAAAAGCAAAAAAAAAAGAAAGAAATAACACACACACACAAACAAAGAGTTCAGCAGTATTCAAATTAAACACTTGGGTGGCTCCACTAATTGTGGGGTGAAATATACTGAAAGAGTGAGCGACTGAAATAAGTTTTAGGAACACATTTATTAACTGAAAGGAGCCCAGCCCACATCCCAGAGATGAAAGATCCGTGGTGTTCTGGGGAGGGCTTGATTCACACTTTATTTTTCTACACAAAACTTTTTTCTTTTCTCTTCTCATTTTATTCCTTTCTGTACAAGAATTGGCTGAATGACTCGTGCCAAGCATTTTCTTGATCTCCAACATTTATTTTTCAAGTTGCTCCCATCAAAAACAAAAAAAAGTCATTCTAAATGCAACCAAGACAAAGAAAGTCCTGTATATACTGTGATGCCTCCTTCTGGTGGCACATTTCTGACCCTGCCTTCCTTGAAAGATGACCAGATGTCCAGACCACCTCAAATGACTTCTTTTGACATTATGAAGCAGAGCCTCTGTCCTTCGCTCCTCTCCCTGGCTGTTAGCCTAGCCAGCCTTTGTAGAAAGCTCATTTCGGCAGCTTGTATTTCAGACCTCATTCCCACAGTTCCCGATGATCGTTGAGGGCTGGAACTCAGATCGACAGGTAAATTGAAAACCTCGGTTCAGCTCTCTTCAGCATGAGCCAGTACAGCGCGCCTGCAGACACATGCAGTGATGAACATGCACCTTTTTTTCAGTTCCGAGACATAACACACCTCTATGCGATGACCCCTTTCTTTCATAAATGCAAAGGATGAGGGGCAACACTGCATAGTCACTAGAGACGAAAAAATTCAGTGTCTGAAGCCAAAGCTAGCTATGCGATGCTAGAAGTGGACAGTTCAAATACAAAGTAACATTAAGGCAGACAGCTTGTAACTCTCATAACCCATTTTAGCCATCTGAGCTCTGGCCCGCCCGATGTAAACTCCTGACAAAACCATGTCACGTTATATTCTTTTAATTCTCTAGACCATTTTTAGTGACCTTGTTAGCTGCTGCTTGATCAAATGTAATTCATAAATGTGTATGGTCTCTCCTTCATAGCGGTCAGAAACTGTTTTGACATTTAGTCAGAGGTGGTTTGCTCTTTTTTTAACTGAAAAAGCACCGTGTAGTGAGAACAGACACCATAGAGACATTTGACTGTTATCTGCTACCTAGAAATACAACCAATCAGATGTCTTTCACATGTACTGACCTTTGCCAGCCACTGCTTCTTCAGGGGTTCAAGCACTTTTGTACTGAACATTCCTGTTGTGCACATGAGAGAAGGATGAACAACATTTCCATGAAATCAAATAACTGCATTACAGCAAAATATAAAATAGTGCATTTGCCATTGCTTATGCTTAATTACAGCATGCAATTTCCTTTTGTTACCTCCACACCTTAATTTCTTACTTTACCAATATATTTAAACTTTTATCACTCCCTTGCCTTATTATATTCAACTATAGTGTCCAACAAAAACAGAAATGCAATAAAAATAATACTGAAAAATGGTCATGGAAGAGAAGATGAAGAGACCCAGAAAATTAACACTAGAAAGGTAGAAATCTTATAATTTTATGCTGCAGGGATCAACAGACACAAACGCACATATAAATTCTTTATGTGCAACATCTTTATGAAAACAGAAATACTTTTTTTCAGCTTGGGAAATAAGACATCCCTGTCTTATTTCGTCCAGTCCCTTCACTGGTGCTTTGCTCATTTCTGTTCCCTCTCAGAAACACATTAAAGGACTTTGTTCTGTGGTTTCAAACCGCATAAAGACAGCCAGAAGGCCATCCATGGGTGAGCTGAACCTGAAGGAGGCATGCTGGGACTGAAGACCCCGTGGTCCCACACGGGCAAGTTGATGCATGTAAATCTGGCATACACAACCAAAGTGAAATCTAACCCTGTGGGAGCGCCTCACACAGAAAAGTAATGAAAGATTAAAAGAAGGTGAGAAATGTCATAATAATAATGATTAAAAAGTCTTAATTTTTAGCTATCGCACCAAAGAGACTTCCACACACACAATGCAAGCAGTGAAATGTAGACAGAAGAGGATCTGTATAACCAATCTGAAGGGCTTTCTCAGAATAAAATTCAATGCAAGTATGGAAACGTAGTAAAGTTAAAAAAGTAAAAACAAACATGCATCTTTGAATAAAACAGCTAAACTCATTCATGGGATCATTGACAGGTTTTAGTACTGGCTGACAGAAGAAACCTCACTGGTGGTTAAAATAAAATGTCCTGAAGAAAAGCAACATATATTTCCATGGTGTGAAGCTGGGTGACAGGTACTCTGGGAAACATTCCCAAGTGGCTGGAATGGTGTACAGGATTTTACAGAAAATGTCAGTTCCCTGAGTCACAAAAGGACTCGTCTTTGATTGGAGTTGAATTGAAAATAATAATAATAAATCTGGTTTCTGCCAGCCAGCCAGATATGGTAATGGTAGAAGAGATGAGAGCTGTGTTAGATGGGGAAATCATCAGAAATCAGCGCAGGAGAAAAGCCAGAAGGGTCTGAGGAAACACCTGGAGCAGCCATTAAAGTGTACAGGCCAAAAAGCAGGTTGTTGTCACGACTTATGAAGTCTTTGTCAGGAAAGCGCAGTCCTGGGAGGAGCAGGAATACTGCACAGAATCCTCAAACTCCCAGGTCAAGCATCTGGTAAAGGACCCAAGCTCACACCCCAGACATCTCCATTCTGACTTCTATCTGGATCTGACATTCTTCCAGATGTTTGTTCAGATGCAGTCTTTAAAAAAACAAGCTTTTCTGCCTTGTTCTTTTTGGCAACCCCACCAAGCAAGCTGCATTCGCTCAATCTAGCTTTTTTTAATGATTGTCCAGTCATGAGCATTGATATTTAATACATAACGGAAGCCTGTGATGATGAGAAGATTTGCCAGGTTTTTGCAGTTTTTTGTCCATTGAATGGTTCCAGGTTCAACCTCAGGGTCATGTTGTAATGTTGATTCCTGCATAGAATCCTGTCCTCAGTGCTGTTGTTTTTTTCACTTGTTAATAGTCTTTCTTTCACATCTTAGAATAATGGACTTAAAAATGATTTGGAAATTAATTTTGAACCCTTTCATAAAATAATAAGCAGCAAGCATTGCTTCGTTCACGTGCTCCTGAATGATCCAGACCAACGCACTGACACAACTCCTGCTCACTGTTGATCAGTCACCAAAGTGCTTGTCAGTAACTCTACCTGGCTGCTGAAAGATGTGCTTCAGCACTGCCTCTGTTCATTGGAGGGTTAGGCTTCGGCTCTAACTTCAAACCTTCACACCCAATCATGAGTGGGTATCCTTCCTTTTACACATGTAAGTACGGCCACTTTAATAATGGATAAATGTGTTTTCAATTTCTGCACTCATGAGGTAAAGCCATGCTTGAAGAGATGAGCCTCTTCTTGGTTTAGCTCCTCGTGAGTGTGAGAATCCAGCAGAAAAAGATGGCTTCTCTTATCCATTAGTGGAAGTCAATAGCATGTACGTAAAGCCATTTATCACGTACATGCAGTGAACAGAGAGCATTACTGTGAAGGTGCATCACTTGATTTTATGCTCCATTTGACCTGTAATAGTCCAGTAATAATGGGCATTATTAAAACAGTACCTTTTAAACAGGATGTAACAATAAGTGCTCTATAATTTATATTTCAGATGTATACTTAACTCTGCTATAGGATTCATAAGGGAAGATGAAAAAAAAAATAGAGGCACAGCAAATTATAAAGAAAACAGTGGCGGCTGCTGATTTTTAACACAGGGGAAGCCCATTTTACGCGTTCAGGGTTGGAGTGGCTCATGCCAGCCCACATAAAAATACAGCCATGTCCCTCATGTCTATCAAACACTACCTCCAATCATCAGGAAACAGCCCTGAGTCTTTGACACGCCCACCACTCATTTACCCCCATGGAAGCCGAACAGCCTCGGAAGTGAGGAGTTTTGTCGATTT